>JAOTQW010000036.1:16498639-16509550 GCA_026260075.1 Sisor rabdophorus | reverse complement strand
GTCCAGGGTGTACCCCCCTGCCTCTCGCCCAAAGTGCGCTGGGATAGGCTCCAGCGTGACCCCGGAAAGTTCGGGAATAAAGCGGGTAAAGAAAATAAAATGAAATGAAACCCTTTATTGGCAATCACAGAAGTTAGACACTTCACTGTACATTGTTCTTGAGGCGGGGGACCTTGCAGCTAATGCAGGATTTTAGTCCTTTACAGCTTAGTGTTAATTATTTTCTTGATGACTATGGTGACATCTGCCTTGATCCTTCCATGTAATTTTGGAATGATTCCTCACTGTTCACATGATCAGTGAAACTCCACAAGGTTAGATCTTGCATGGAATCCCAAACAAAGAAAGATTGACTGCCTGGCAATGGTGTTGATTCTAGGCTCGTGTAGGTCTACAATCTTGTTCCTGGCATCCTTGGTCAGCTATGATGCTTAAGATAAATAAAATAATCATAAAGATGTTAAGGTTTTTTTAAAAAAATCCCCACAAATTTATTTATTAATCATTTTTTTAATATAAGGTAACATACATCACTTCACTTCAAAGTAACAGCTATCTAAAGAATTTTGTGTGCACATTTTTGTATTATAAAAGTGTATTTGTAGGATTTTGGAACACTACCTGCTTTCCAAGTCACCAAACCCTCAAGAACTGTATAAGTCCATGCCTCTGGTTCTTCCGCTGGACCGTACAAAATTATTTAGTAAAAATTATTATATAAGTTTATGCACACTATAGCAGCTAAGGTTCAAAAAGACATTTAAGAAATAGTAAGAGAATTATGCATCAGCATACTTCGTGTCATAATCCCCAACAGACTTTCAGCATCATCTTTGTGTGCTTCTGATAAGATAGCAGATAGTGTCCTGGGAACACCCTTCTGGATCAGGGAATCTGTAAGTTTATGGGCAGTTTATGTTGCTTCTTGGTGGGTTTGGACATTCAGTTAATGGTATTAGTGTGTACAATTTCTAGACCTGTTTAGTGAGCTCACATCTCCTTGCTGCCCTTGAACTATGACACACCAACCTAACCTAAAGGAGCTGAACTGTTTGAGCCAACAGATTGCAGGTTAATTCTACAAGGGTACAGACAAAAACCCTAACAAACAATAAACTGATCTAAACAAATCTGTTAGAAAAGATAAGTAGGGAGCACACCTTTGGCCACAAAATCTAGGGCATGTCTTCTGGTGAACTGTTGTAAAATTTGCCGAAGGGCATTAATTATGAACAATGAATGAATGAGTATAAATGAGTCAGTACTGTTGTCTTTTATGTGGGTACCTGAAGTGGGTCAAGGATCATGGATCTATTAGACTGCAAGTTTACAAACTTGAAAGGCCAAATTCAAATAGCTAGATTCATGGGTTAGACTATTTTCAAAAGAACAGGGCTTATCTGGTGCTTCCTATATGCAGTTTAGTAGAAGTAGTCCAGGAAAGCACAGCTGGCATCATTTTCCTGGACTCCAGATATTTTTAATGAAATCATTTTCCCCATTGTAACAAACCTCAAGACCTGTTGTCTAATGCATTGATTAAAGTATCATTAAGGCAAGGTTACTAGTTTTTTTCATACTAGTTTATTTATTTATTCATCTTCTATACCCGCTTGTTCCCTAACTTGCGGTCACCGGGGTCTGCTAGAGCCTCTCCCAGTGCATATAAGGCGAGAGGCTGAGTCAGAAAGTTTTGCTAGTCTATGGCAGGGCCACACATAGATGAACAACCACACACACACACACACACACACACACTTACTCGCTCCTATGGACAATGGTCCAATGATCCTAATGTTCATGTTTTTCTTTTATTTTCTTATATTGTTATTTTTTTCTGCACCTATTTATAAATGGTGGCAATACCATTTGTAAAATGTAAACTTTTTTTTTTCTTTTACTCAGCACTACTTTTATGAATTGGTTATCAAAACTCTGGTCCAACATAATCTCTTCTACATGCTTCACCAGTTCCTCCAATATCATGTGCTAAGTGACTCCAAACCACTAGTAAGCTTTCTCTGTGCTAAATTCAGTATGCAATCATACCTGTTTGGTTTTTTTAAGTTAGCAATACAACTTGAAAAACTATAATTAAAATTTTATCAATAATGCATTTTTCTAGTTCTGATATTTCATAATCAGCCATTTAATAGGTCTCTTAGGTTCTAGCTCAACTAATTATTTTATCTTGGTTTAGGCATGCCTGCTGCTGTCATTGGAAAGCACATACCCTCCTGCTCACCAGCTCTCGCTAGATATGCTAAAGGTAAAAGAATATTCTCTCGTTATTTACAATTTCTTTTTTAATTTTATTTTTGATTATGTTAATGCGGGTTTTTATTAAATTAATTGACTGTGTGTGTCTGTGTGAACAGAGGCTTTCTACAGCTAACGATGAAATTGTGGAGGTACTCCTGTCAAAACTGCAAGTTCTAGAAGCTCTCCGTTTTGTTCGTAGTTTTGGAGGCCATGACAATGTTTCAGCACGAAAATTTTTGGATGCTGCACGACAGACTAATGATACAATGCTCTTCTATACAATCTTTAGGTTCTTTGAGCAAAGAAACTTTAGATTACGTGGCAATCCTGCTTTTAATCCAGGTATTATCTTAACACATCAGAGAACTTGTATTATATTATATTTTTATTATGATAATCATAATTTTTTAATTAGGTTATGTAATACTCTTTTTTTCCAGGTGAACACTGTGAGGAGCATGTGACTTACTTCAAAGAATTGTTTGGAGAAAAGACACTGATGAAACTTTCAGTTGTTTGATAACATGTTATCCCAGATCATTTTGCTTTATGCAAAAAAGTGTCTCATATTTAATGCAAAATGAATGAAATTCCTATACTTATTCATTCCAATAACCTAGTTAGACTAGTACAGTAAGACTTCATTGAAAGCTAAATTCAAATACCACCTTTACTGTGAATCCTTATGTGGGTGCTTGTCTTGTTTCTCATGCACACATTTAAAAACTGGATGTCTGTATCGATCTTTAAACTTTAATTTAAAAAAAAGTCTAAAGGGTTTTATATTGGTGTAAAGCTAAGTGAATTAAAATATAATTAAATAAAATTTGGGTATTCCTCTGTATGTATAATGTGTTGCATTTATACTTAAATTTATAATTTTTTATTAGTATAATGTAGCCTATTTTATATCCATGTCTGTTATATCCAAGTTATATCCACTCAAGGCTTTATGAATAAAATATGCATTTTCATTTGTAATAACCTCATGCAGTCTGTTCCAATGCTTTAGCATCTATGTTCCTCACCAGTAGCACTGGTAGGTAAGTGTTACAGTAGTGAATATGCTGGGCATAAGAATGTGAGTCAAATGCCAGCACTACCAACCTGCCACTGCTTGATCTCTAAACAAGGCCAGTGTATTTAAGATTGAATCTGTTTAATATTTAATAAAGTTTGAGATGTCAAATTAGCAACATGTGACAAAAAGAAAAATCAGGGTTGTCCAAACTCTGTCTTGCAGAGTTTAGTTCCAACCCTAATCAGACACATCTGAACCAAGTAATGTAAAATACTTGAAACTGGTAGGTTTGTTGAGGCAAGTTGGAACTAAACTAAACACCAGGACACCCCTAAATTCAATTGTTTTATTTATTTAAATGCAATGCATTAAAACACTTTGGATTGAATTGAAATAAGAACTGACCACTCATGCAGTGCTGTTTAGCTAAAATCTGTCTTTTTTCAGTTAGTATGTTTTGCTATTGCACTGGTGCTGATTGACAGTAAAGAAAAAATCTATAACATTTTCTAAACTTGTGGCATTGGTGTTACTATATAATATGCCATTTCTGTTTGCTATTTAAAATAACTAGTAAGTGACAGTTTTATTTATATGTATTTCTTGTATTATATAAATCATCTTTATTTGTTTAAACTTTTAAACTAAAGGTTCATGTAGTACATTTCTCGAATGTACTACATTCTTATTTTGTATTTTATTTTTTTTTTTTTAAACAAAAACAAAACCCTGAAGTGTCAAATTTTACTGAGGGTTTTTTGTGATGCAAAAAGACAGCATATCTTCTATATATGAAATGATAAAGAATGTACAAAGTAACAACAATGTAGCACAATATTAGGCCATCTGTTCATCTAGCTGTTGCCTATATCTACTATTTAGGGTCACAGAGTCTGTGCCAGCTGTCATTGTGTAAAAGGCACCAGGTTGCTAGTCCATCACAGGGTACAAGCAGACAAACAAACACACAACCAACTTTCATGTTTTAAAATCATTTATTTATCCAACCTACATGATCTTTGAGTGTGCTAATCATTAAGCCACTGTGCTGCCCATATTTTTAATTTAACTAGTCACATAAGCTTTTATTTAAAAAAAATGAAATAAAAAATGCATTAGAAGCAACATAAGGGACATCTTTAGAGTTATAACTAAAACGTTTTTAATTTGTGGACCCTGAGAATTAAAATGTTACAAATGACTATACGATTTAAATCTCAACATTTGAAGAGAATGACTTGCAGTGGAGAAAATAAGCATATATTAAAGATTTTCAAGTTCTCCCACTTACACAGAATGGAGAAATCTGACCTTGACTGAAAGAGGCAGAAAATAGAAAAAATACAGAAGATTTACATTATGATTTTTTAATTTCTATTGCATAAAATAAGTATTTGATTACCTACCCCCAGCAAGAATTCTGGCTCTCACAGACTTTTGTCTTTAAGAAGCTCTCTTATCCTTCACTAATTACCTGAGTTACTCAATTACCTATTTGTAACCTGTATAAAAGACACCTATCCACACAATCAGACTCCAATCTCTTCACTATGGGCAAGCCGAAGAGCTGTTTAAGAACTCTAGAGACTAAATTGTAGACCCACACAAGGCTTGAATAGGCTGCAGGAGAATAGGCAAACAGCTTGTTAAGAAGGCAACAACTGCAGAAATTTATAAATAAAAGAATGTCAAGATCTGGCAATCTCCCTTAGACTGGGGCTTCATGCAAGATCCCACCTTGTGGAGTATGAGATAGGTGACAAATCAGCCAATAATTACACGGGAGGACTAAAAAACTATTTGCTTTGGAAACTGGTATTACAACATTCCCACACAAAGTCTTTGTATCTGATTTGCTTAAGTTTATAGCAAAGCACTTTAACAGTTAATTTGTGTAAATTTTACTGGATTTACAGTCTTGATATGGCTTTTGTCAGCAGTGTAAATCCATAACAAAGAATAATCGCCCATAGTCAACTATTAGTACTGTTTTTCAAATTTTGCAGTTTCACTTAAATTAAGTAACATAAGTAGAGTAAGGCAGCGCAATTGAATATAATCATTGATAAACTGTCAGAGTCTAAACTCTACCCTACATGTATCATGTGGCTACTGTTAAATAAAGCACCGCTAAAATTAACTTGAACAGCTGATCATCCAGCAAGCTTCACACTGCCTGTCAGATTCTGTCTGTCAACTACTATTTTACTTCTCTAATAAAATCGCATACAGAATGTAACTTTATTTTAATTTTAAGTATTCCAAATTCAATATAATTAATATAAAATTGCAGTTTGCCGATATGTACTTAATGTGGCTGTAGATTGAAACATAAAATAACATTCTCTGCATAGAGACATTTTGCTAGACACACCTGGTAAGTCTCCGTCATTTCCACTGCACACTATTTTAGGCACTGCTTATTGCACAGAATACCCTTATACAGGGATGTCCAAACTAAGGAGTGCCACCATTACTGCAAAAGTGTGTAAGCCATTTAAAAAAGAATATTATGGGGCCCTGTATTCAAAGGCCCTATGTGAATGAAATCTTAAGCTTTTACTTTTTGAATTCACCACTGATTTAGATTTAGTACCAAAGTGGAATTTGTTCTGTTTATGTACCCTGGGGCAATGTTAAAAGTAGAATCCTTCCAGCAACTCCAACATTTCATAAATAAATTTGTTTGATTTGAGTATGATTTGTTTTTATGAAGTAAATGTAGATGATTTTTTTAAGGTAAAAAGACAGTAGGACAATGGAGCAGTTTTTCAGTTGCAGGCTTTTTAGCACAAAAGATTCACAGAATTTATAGGCTGTGTAAACTGTCGGTGAGCTTATATTTTAATGGTGAGATTCAATTAAAATTGAACCCAGGACCTTCTTTCTGTAAGGTGACCGGGCTAACCACTACGCCACCGCGACGCCTATTCAATTTATAATGCATGAAATTCCATGCTTTTTTCAATATATATGTTTTAATTTACAATTCTATATATACTGTACTTGAATTGTCATGTTATTTCCTTTTTCTGCTTTAAATACACTAAAAGTTGTGCACTTTAATGCTCATGTTTCAAAGTATGGCAGATAATTTCATAGGAATTAGCTACTATTAGTTTCTGATATACAGAAACTACTTGAAAGACTTTGTACATTGGGACAATTTTTAATCATCAGATAAGTAAGTCAACACACTCATTGAATTCAGGGACACATTTAGAATATATTTTGCCATAGACATACTGTAGCTCCGCTAATATCTATCAAATCTTTCTAAATGGTGGGTTGGACAATCAATGGGGCAAGAAGTATTATTAATTCCAGAGTACAATATATTGTGCAAAATACAGCAGTAGTTGCTTTTTAAAAATAGCTTATTTATTACTACATTTACTTGCTGAAAAGGTTTAGTATGCAAGCAGTATGCATTTGTGAAACAGTAATATTTTAGCTATTTATAAAAGTTCACATTAAGCCTTTGCCAGTTTCATATGTCCACATTGTCAGTGGTGTTATTTTTATGTGTAAAAGCTTGCATGAAACCCCTCATTATTCATTTTTGAATAATGCCTGAACTTAATATTTTATGACCAAATATTAAATATCAATCATCTATTGATATTATTACCATAATAATTATATTATTACCACAATAATTATATTATTACCACAATTATCTGTGGCTATAGAAACCTGAAATAACCTGATTTATTGAATTATAATTGATTGCAGTTTTGATGTTTTAATGTCTTAATGTTTTGCTCAATGATGATACATTGATATAACAGTTGCAAATCATTGTAAGTAACGTCTACTAGAACCATTTTACATATACAAACATATTTTAAATGCACATATATTATTAGGAAGTGCAGTGGTGGTGTACGTTCTCCTCAAAGGTTATGAGTTCGATACCTGGCTCTTCCTGTGCGGAGTTTGTATGTTCTCCCTGCGCTTGCATAGAATTACATTGCGTACTTCAGTTTCCTCCCACAGTCCAAAAACATGTTTATTAGGTTGATAACTTTAAATTGTCAATAGAAGTAAACGTGAGTGTGTGATTGTTTGTCTATGTCTGGCCCTGCAAAGGACTGGCAACCTGTCCTGGGTGTACGCCTGGCTTTACACTATGTGCACTGGGATAGGCTTCAGCAAGGGCAACACGTTAGAGAATAAGCATATATAGAAGATGAATTAATATATTTTTTATTGACACCTCACTGTATAGTTTTCAGAGTTTGTTGTTTTGACTTAGTTTATTTTAAATGGCTAGGTGACATATTCAAGATTAGTCAAATAAAAGTACAATATACATAGGTACACTGAAGAAAAAGATGTTGCATGCAAAATCTTAAATATACTATTTGTTCAATAATAATTCTACAACCCAGTGAGTTTATTACCATTTTTTCATCTAAATAATTTAACAATTATTGTTGTTTTTATTATAATGAAATATGCCCAAGTCTATACTTAGTGTAAAACTAGTTAAATCCATATATAAAATTTATTCTATGACTTCCTTTATTCATTCTTTAAGCCAGCAAAAAGTGGCTAGAGTGGCCAGATCTGTGCGACTGGCTCAAGATTTTTTCCACCTTATACAAGTCTATTAGCCACCTTCTCCTCAGGAATTATACATGACCGAAACCTGCAAATATTTCTTTGAGTTCACTGATTTGCTGCTTATGTAAGCTACTTCATTTCAAATGTTGGCGCTTTCGACTGTTCTGCTTTATCCTCTTCTTCTCCTTCCTGTTTTCGTGTAGGCTCTGTGAAGGCCACATCAGGACTGGGTTTACGCCCCTTGGGAGGAGGAATAGGTACTGCACTCTCTGTTGTGCCCTCTGCCCCCTCCTGACCCTCAGCCACAGTTCTCTCCTTCTTTAGGTTTAGCTTTGCTGGGACATTTTTAGTTAAGCTTTCCTTAAGTCGTTCTCCAGATCTTCTAAATTGTTCACCCGACATGCGAATCTTCTCACGACGCTCAGCTGTCACAATTCGCTCACTCAGTTTATTAACCTTGGTTCCCAGAGTTTCCTTGGTCTTGGTCATGTTCTCACGGGAAAAGGTATTTTTGAGACTCTCAATTCGCTTTAGGCCAGTCTTCTTTAATTTGGCTGCTGTTGTGTCTGCTTCTTCAACAACCATGTATTCCTCATCTGAGTCAGAAATTATAGTCTCAGGGTCAACAGATGCCCCCTCCCCTCCTTTTGAGTTGTCCTTTGGGCCGGATACAGCTGGGACCTCAGTATCACCCTGTGGAAAGTTTGTAATTTATTTTAGTCACGTAAAAACTTAATGTAAAATGTTTTTCTATTCATCATTTACCATCTCATCTCAATTTACTCATTCTTAATCATTGGTTGTGTTGATTTGGTTTTAGAATAAAGGACACATTAATTCATTTATTTGTAAATAAATCAAAAAATCTGTTATTTATTTATTTATTTATTTAATTAATTACCAAGTTTGTAGTAATTAATTAATCAATTCATTCAGCCATTTATACAGGGCCAGATGGTCTGAAACCTATTCTGGATTACAACAGTGGTTGCAAAGCAGTTGCATTTACTTGAGATACCATTACTAGTAATGGTACTAAACGATTCCAAAACCCATTCACATAGCAATTTAGCTTAGCTAGATTACTTGCCTCTATGAGTAAAATGAAAAGTATGAAAATTAAAAACCATTTATGTACCCCCAGGAGAAAATAAGGAAAATGGGTTTCAAAAATTAAAAATAAACAAAATATATGTTATTGTGGACTTTGTTAAACATTGAACTTAATAAAAGAAATGTATTTGAATAAGGGCGGCTTGGTGGCATAGTGGTTAGCACGGTCTTTTTCTGGGAGTTTGCATGTTCTCCCCGCATTTGCGTGGGTTTTCTCCGGGTTTTCTCCAACAGTCCAAAAACATGTTCATTAGGTTGATTGCTGACTCTAAAATTGCCTATATGAGTCTGTATGTGGCCCTGCGATAGACTGGCAAATTAAGGAATAAGCAGGTATAGAAGATAAATTAATGAATAAATTTATTAGAATTATTCAAGAAATATATAATACAAAACATAAAAATATATAAAATTCACTTATAAATATTTTTACGTCATTTTATAATTGACTGAGTTAAAAAACATTCTATTGTTTAAGTAAGATTTCTTATACCTTGCTAATAATTCATTCCAATTTTAGTGTGAATAGAAACTTGGTACTGATTAGCATTTGCAGATAGTTTAGTTGCTGCTATCAAGAATTTCTCACAGCTATATTAGGAAATGTGTCTCTCAGAATAACCCTGTACACGTATGTCAGCTTTTGCCTGCTTTTAGCATTGCTGAACACACAACACAGTAATTGCAAAATGTGATCCCAATATCTTATTGAATACACTCAACAAAAAGGTTGATTTAATTAAAAGTAAGTTATTTCATAATAGGTATTGTTACTGTTATTACAATTACATGTTAGTAATAATTGATCTTATATGTCATAGTTATAGATGTACTAATTTACATCATAGACTATTTCTTAGTCTATTAAAATAGATTTCAATTTTGTTTTTGTATCTTTTTCTATTAGGAAGAAAAGAAGACCTGTAATTAGAATAGTAACATAAAGCATGATTAACATTTTAGGGAATGTAGACTTTTTACCTGGTATATTACCACACGGAACTTATTTTTGTTAAGCAGCTCAGCCTGTGTTTCTTCTACCTTCTTGACACGTATATTTTGTTTTTCTATGCGGACCCGCACATCCTTAATGTGGCAGCTCACTTTCTGTGTTTTCTCCAGAAGCTTCTCCACAGTACCACTGGAACTAGCATGCTCCTTGGTCAGTTTAACTACATCTTCTTGAATGGTCTTTACATTGTTTTCCAACTCCAGCTGTCTTTCTTCCATGCGCTGCTGGCATGCCTGTACATTGTCAATGATCCCGGCTACACGTTCCAGGAGAGAGAGAATGTTCAAAGCACTGGGCTCATCTGTAGCAGCCATAAGTCCCAGTTTTTCAGCCATGCCCACCCTTACCAGATTCTAGAAGTCTGTGCTCTTTTCTTGAAGTATATTTAGGTAAAAGGTCTAATGCTTGGCTCCAAGCTGTAGTTAGAGTGCATTAGTGTTAAATAACCTAATAACCTACACGACACTGTGGTGAGACACTTCTCCCACAGAAGTTTTACTGGTTTTTGGGAAGAAGCTCATGAAAGCCCCACCCACAGGAGTTCAAGGGGCTTAAAACACAGATGACAGGCTACACTAAGCTCCAAAAAAGAGAGAGATAACAACTGAGAAAGAGCCTGATATATATAACACTGACATTTAAAGATGTGTAAGGAGGAGCTGTATATGATGTCACCCTTGTGGCTGTGTGTATTAGTGGAGGGTGGAATGGCTCAGAAAATAGTGTTTAAGTAGTAACACATATGTATGCATGTATGCTTTGTCATATGTTGTTTAAATAATTATATACAGAAGTGAGTACACCCCTACATTTATTGTAAATGTTTATTCTATTCATCTTCTTTACCCGCTTATTGCCGAATCCGTGGTCACGGAGGTTTGCTGGAGCCTATCCCAGCGCACATAGGGCGGAAGGCAGGGGGGTACACCCTGGA
>JAOTQW010000036.1:16476530-16486628 GCA_026260075.1 Sisor rabdophorus | reverse complement strand
AATCTTACCAGATTGTGCAATCAGCACAAGCATCAAGGTAGCAACTGCAAGGTAGAGTTTCATATTGTCGTTTTATTTTCTGCAACAAAAAGTAAAACTTTTTAAAACTAAAATATGATATAAATTAATAAAAAACAACAAAAATACATATATAAACCCGCTTTACAATAAAAGCACATTACGCATTATACTGCTGGTCAAGTCAAAAATCATCACTATACGTACTATCGTGATGCTAATTAATGAAAAGTTTTTGTTAAGCAGAACATTTAATAATGGATCCACAAATTTTAGATTAGTCTAACTGTGACCATTTTTCTTTTAGACCATGATAACCTGCCTACTAGACATCTTTTTCTCCTGAAAAAAAACCTTCCACACTTTGAAATACTGATTCTATATTTAAACACTACTATAATGTTTTTGTTTCTTTAAACCTAAGTATAATTGTACCTGTGTTGTCCTCTTCCAGAAGCAGCCTATTGGCAGAGAGACGACTTGCCGCTATATAAACCCCCTTGGATTGGTGACGTCATCGCTGGCCATCACCCCTGACCTATCAAGGCCTTTTGTTCCATTTGCAGAATTCTCCCTGTAGCCCTATCATAAATTTGTTTTTTTATTGAGCAGCCTTTTTTTCCTTCATGGGGTGAAGATTGTTTTGTGCAATCATGAAGTTACATAAGAGCCTGCTGTGCTTGCTTTTTTAGCCTGTTTAGCGTTTATTGGGGTGTGTATACACTGTATTGCAACTAGACTATTATCAAAAAAGAATAACTGGAACATTATCTTTTAGAACATATCTCATACTGCCGATACACTACAGAATCGGGTTGGCATGGAATAGTGTTTATGTACTGAATAGTGTGAAGTCCACTAGTTATCAGAAGCAAAGAGCCCAAACATTTTTGTCGTGTAATAAAAACGGTAAAACACCGCAAATCATGGTGCACTAAAGCATTAATATAAAGCTTTAAGTTAAGAAAATTCACCTCTTGTCAATCAAACAGTTTTTTAGAATAAGGCTTTTCTGTTGAGTTATTCCCATTATCATGGACAATAAATTATATCTGGTTATCATTCTAAAGTCTCTTCAAACCTTTATTTGTAAAATCACTGCACTTGGGGCAATTAATTATATTATAACTCATAAATACAAAATATGATAATAAAGCGTTATTGGTCACGTCCAATGATACAAAGTAATTTTTATCAGCTGCTTTTGTTGTGTTGTTGTTTATCTGCAGGTACACAGTGCAAAAACATGTGCATTAGTGACCCTTAAACAATTCGAATATTAGTGTATTACTAAAATTCAAATATAAGTGAATATTAAAAACTATTTATTCATATACAATATTTATTCATGTTTTTTAATAGTTACTTTTCCTTCAGGAACCCAAGCTGTGATAAAAATGCTTTAGAAACGCTCTTTTTTAACCTCTGCCCTGAAGCATGTGTATAATCAGAAGACATTTCGTCACAGGTGGGTGAAGTCATCGACCAGGCAGTAATGCTAATTAACACAAGCAGCACCAGGCTTTGGTAAGCTCTTTTTTAGTTTATATGTTTTTGTGTGAGAAAATGTTAAAAAGGTGAATAATAATTCAGTGGATAAGATGAATTTTAAGCAGTGTGCTTAAATGTACCCCAGATTATTTTTAACATAAATACACACAAAAAAAACAGTGTGAGCAGACATTTGCCAAAGAAACAATCCACAAAACAATACATGCCTATATTTAAATAAGCAATAAGCACATGCCACAGCACTACTGCAAAGAAAAAAGGATGAAGAGAAAAACCAGGTGAACAATCGTATAGATGCCAGTGACTTTAGCATATAGCTGTAAAACTTGGCAAAAACCAAGCTGCCAAAAACGGCACAGACATTACAAAGAAATGAACTGCACTGAACAGGGCTGAAAGAGAATATACTGCAAAAGCGGTGTAAGAAAAATACAGCAATTACCCGCTCACTAACTGGGCCGCTAGTGAGGGAACCTTTTCTGCAAAGACCAACCAGCCACAAGGTAAATATGCTGAATATATTAACTCTCTGCTTCCCTATCAGCTACAGACATGACATCATCACCCTGGCCAAAAGAGAGAATGTCTGCTAACTCGGGAGGCGGTCTTTTACACCGCAAACAATATGGAGACCCTTTGCCGTTTTTATGTTAGTCAGCAGTTTCTAAAGCTGCTGTGTGCTCTTTTGCAAACGCATTGGCCATGGCTGACCTGTGGCTCTATTAGGCCCACACAGGAAACACAAAATGTCATTGCCCTCCTCAGAAAAGTTGGCCCTCTGAAGGAAAAAAAGGGCAAAATTCTCAATCTTGCTGCCTCTTGTCGCCTCATATATTCTTTGAACGGTGGTAAGTGCTTATTTTTTATTTGCATGCAGACAGGAATAGGCTGGTCTAATGCACTGAAGTGAGCCAATAATTTTCAGAAGTAAAGTGAAGTAACATGTAAAACTAGGTGCAGTGGTGAAAACATTTTGCTAAAATATTGAATTCATGACTTCATGATCATACACAGGATATAAAACCTATACACTGCCGATTTCCCCAACAGTGCAGACATGGAGACTCAGACTGAGATCCACTTTTTGGCACACACACTAGCACTAAATAAAAATCAGAAAGACATGTATATGCTGTACAATGTAATAATCAGCATGTATCTGAAGAGCTTTCTTCCATTTTTACAATGCAAATTGTACATATTAAAATACACATATTTTAATCTGTTAGCACGGTTGCCCCAGAACAAGCAGACCTGGGTTAGATTCCTGCTCAGGGATTAATCTGTGTGGAGATTAATCTTCTCATGCTTGTGGGGGTTTACTGCTTTTATTTTTAATCTTGTGTCTATCTTCTCTTAGTTCTTCTTGCCATTATTACTTATGTCAAATGTTTTTGGGGCAAGAATTCCCTTGCTGAGAGGCAATGAACTGCAGTTACCTCCAACTTGTAAGCTGAGGCCCAGGGAAGGATTTTCACAGTTTTGTTATGTGTAGGGCTTTTAATGAGTGTGAAAGTGCAGTCGTCCAGGGGCATTGACAAGTGATTGTATTCATTAGATGTTTGGGGTAAGACACCTTTTTATGATCTGGATTTTATCCATGAATTTGTAAACCCAAGCTGCTTTGCATGTGTATATAAGAGAGAGAGAGAGGGAGAGAGAAAGAGAGAGAAAGATGGGGAACGAGTTTAATGCCATTTGAGGTCCTTTGTTATTCAGGAAATGAAGATTGCATGTCAGGACTGGCACCAAATGTACCTCATGCTATTAAAAAAACATTTCATACAAAAATACATTCAAAGAAAAAATATATTAATATATTGTTTTTGATTTCTAAATTAAAGCATATCTGTTTTAAATAGTGTCTGGGATATAAAGTAATTATGACTAAATCAAAACAAATAACTATATAAGTTTTGTATTTGGCTTAAAAACATATATGTGACACAATCTGTGGCGTATTGGTGTAGTGGTTAGCACCTTCATCTCACAACAAGAAGGTTAAGGGTTCGATTCCCGGGTCTTTCTGTGCAGAATTTGCATATTTTCCTTGTTCTTGTGTGGGTTTACTTTTGGTACTCCAGGTTTTCTCCCAAAATCCAAAAATATGTACATTAGGTTAATTTGGTGAATTTAAATTGCGCATAAGAGTGACTGTGTGTGGTTGTTCTATATGTGTTGCCCAGAGATAAACTGTCCTGGGCGTACCCCTACCTCTCACCCTATATGCACTGGAACAGGCTTCAACAGACCCCCGTGGCCCTGAGTTAGGGAATGAGCAGGTTAGAAGATGAATGAATATGCGTTCATGTTTTTTCTTTGGGATAGTTTGTTGTCATAAACCTATTAAATTAATTATGTGTTGAACCTGAAAGATTGTGGTTTGTTTCCCACCACCAAGAGACCCCAAGAGATGAATATAAGTCGCTCTGAGTAAGGGTGTCTGCTGAATATAAAATTTAAATGTGAGTTTGTGCATGGCAGTGATTGTCTGCATGAATGTGTGTTAGATATGTTTGTATCTGTTAGATGCAGTCATTTTTAATGTGTTTTACTGACCACAGCTGGTTTATAACTAACCACTGAAAAAGTACATTATCCCAGGATTTTTTTAATAACTATTGAGACGAACAATGTCAACCCCCCCCTTTCTCTCTCTAATGTGCAGGTCTGATTCACAAAAATAAAAGGATCACATTTACTTTTATTCCAGCAGACATGCGGGCTGCCCACTGGAATGTGTAAACAGCGCTCAACTTGCCCCGGCAGGAAGAAGAGTGTGATACGATGATTGCTGTGGCTGATGCTAACATATCTTGTCAAGGCCTAACTTGAGATAATAAGGCTGTTGTTAGAGTTTTCTGTTTGTTAGAAAGCTTAGCTAGTGCTGTAGCATTTGTACGTTTTGTAAGCTCGAAATCACAGGAACACCAATATGCACGTGCACACACATTTTCTTCATAAAACAGACAAAAACTCAGCTTGAACCTAATCGTCCTTTGTATATTTTACAAAATTGATCTGAGATCTGAGTAGACGTTGTCCATACATGTTTCATTATGTAAGTCTAGAAAGTCAACAAGGTGGCGTGACAAAGACAGCTTTAAAGATGTGGGGGTGTTCAAAATAACAAAAAACTGCATTACTACACACAGAAGCAGGTTTAAAGGCACACTGCATGCAATAGGTGACATCGGTATATATACATGTGAATGAGAGAAAAACTGAATACATAGAAAAGCAGAAAAAAGTATTATAGTACAAATATCATCCTACCTCTTACTGTAATTTTGCTGATCTAAAACAATATTTAAACATAACAGACCCTGTACAGTCCAATTTTTGTCTTTTCAAATATAATTCAGTTTCAGCTCTCGACAGTTTGTTTCACTAATAATTTTTGACATTAAATTAATTACTTTCATTAATAATACAATAAAGTTTATTTACTATGTATGAACATAAAATGAAGTACATGAGTAGAAATAGGTTTTAGCAGGCAGGGTTTTAGCAGGCAGGGTTGGGGTATTTTTATACAGGTCTGTATGCAATTTGCTTGTATTCATCTTCTATACCCGCTTATTCTCTCACATAGGGGAAAGGCAGGGGTACACCCTGGACAGGTCGCCAGTCTATCGCACGGCCACACAGACAAATAACCACACACACACACTACCACACTCACTCCTATGAATTTAGTATGACCAATCAACTCAACATACATGTTTTTGGACTGTGGAAGGAAAACTTTTGTACCTGGGATAAACCCAAGCAAACGTGGGAAAAACATGCAAACCTTCCTGTGAGGCAGACATGCTAACCATTATGACAATGCGCTGCACCCTTGCTTGCATTTTACTTCTACTATTTTTAGTTGTGCTATCATGCATTAGTGTTTGCAGTAGAAGTGTTTATTTTTCAGCTGTAAGAAGAAGAAAACACTCAATACACATTTGATTCATTACCCATTTTTATTGCATAAAGTTTCAAATACAGCTGCCTGTTATTTGCAGCTTTTATCATTGAAATGATAGACAATATTTCATGAGGTTTGTTTAGACTATCAAAATTTTTTGTAAACCTGCTGGCAGCCTGAAATGGACACATTTGAAAAACAAGACCAGCCAAGTAGTTATACTATTGCTATTGCACAAAAAGAATATTAGAGTGGATTAATACTGAGAAAGCCCACTTGGTGATTCCATTAGGATGCCATGTCCAAGTTTTTCCCTTTCTAAAATCAGGAACAAACTTTTTTATACTAATTTTGCCCCAACTAATTTCCCCCTGTGTTTGATACAATGTGGTAGAAACGATGCTGTTACAATGGAGCAGGGAGAGCAGCTGAAGCCTCTTTGATCTTTTCCATGACAACCTGGAGCTGTTCGCGGATCTTCTCTGTGTAGGGATTCAGGAGGCTGGTAAGCTCCTCGATGCGGCCCTCAAAAGAAGTGCGCAGGCTGTCAGCTGTCTGCTCCAGCTGCTGCTTTAGGATGTTGGCCTGTTCCTCCAGCTGCTTGCTAACACCCATACCCTGGCTTTGCAACATCTCTGTGATGGTGCCCAGCTTCTTGCTGACATCGTCTTGCATCTGCTGTGCATAAGGCTCTAGCTGGCTCCTTACTGAGTCGACGTTCTGCCCAGCACGAGATTGCAGCTCATCCAGGTAAGTGGACATGGTGCTAAAAAAATCAGAAAATTATTTTGTCATTTGCATATAAATTGCTGACAAGACAACTCTGACATGCCAGAGCTATAAACAAAAGTAAACATACTGTAGGTACTTCGAGTGGATATACAATTCTGTTTGATAGCATATTAACACTTTTAGGCTCATGATTCACACTTACTTGCGGATTTCCTCTGTGTCCTTGCCTAGGCGTTTCTTGAGTTTACGTGTGTAGGTGTTGATACGGTTCTTGACATCATCTGCATTCTGCTCCATCATGGTTTTTAGCTCCTGTAGATACTGTGTGGAGCGCTGCTTGGCGTCAAGCATGTCATTCTGCAGCCTACTGGTCAGCAGATCCAGCTCCTGCTTTATCTGGCCTGAGGCGTCTGTAGCATAAGGAGCCAGTTTGGTCTCGAAATTCTCTCTGTACACATTCAGCTCAGCCATCGTATCAGTGATCAGAGTACTGAATTTGGGAGAAAGGAGTGACCATTATACATTAGTTCTTATTTAACTTTTTATTTCAAATTTAACCAATTGGGTTAAATCCCATGTTACTTTTTTAATACATATTATTGATTAACTCACTCAAGATCCTTGCTTAGCTGGGAGCTCTTTATGTTCTCCACCATACCATCAGTCTGAGTGTTAAGCTGTGAGATGAACTGCCAGAATTGATCCACTGTCTCTTCCCATTTGGCCAGAGGCTGGTCAACCAGGGGCACAGTGCGAGCATGGCAGCCTGAAAAGTTGAAGAAGATTTAAAAAAACATATGTCTAATAAAATAAAAACATTTGGCAAAGCATAGTGTGTGCTACTGTTTATTTAGAAACTTTTTTCTGACACACTATACATTCAACAACCCTGACACAACTGATCCAAAGTAGCTCAATACAAATTTGCTAAAATTTAGGTTTAAAATAGTAATAATTACTTTAGCTTGTTTGTGTACTGATAGAGCATGCTTTAAAATTTTAATTGAATGGATTAATAAATAGATAGACACTTTTTACTTACAGGCAATAAGTGCCAAAGCAAGAACCACTCCAACAGCCCTCATGTTGATAGACAGACAAGAACACCTATACACAGTATGAAATTCAGTAAAGTTAGTTCATCATCATAATGGAAGTAGGAAAGTCTATGGTTGCACAGAATAATTATATAATTAATTGGGAATTCAGACAGTATCTGTTAAATCCTCAATTTATTTCGTTACTGTGCACATCCATTTAAGCAATGTAATGCAAGTAATTTAAGCAGTGTACGTTATCATAATTTACAGCTGTTGCATGCGTATTAAGAATATTTGTATTTTCCTTTTTATTTTTCCCTGCTTGTAGTTTTCACACTCACCTGAGAAGTCCGCTTTGCTGCGTGTTGTGAGCGATGAACAGTGCGAAGGTTTTTATACTCTCTCGGATGCGTTGACAATAGCGCTGATCACGAGACTTTCTTCCCCCTTTATTCGAATCTGGTTACAGTCAGCATCACGCATTTGGTGGAAAACATGTTACGCAATTTTTAATTTCCAAATCCCTCTGACAAAGTCAAAAACTTTTTGTTTAGAAAATAATATTAATTAATAACTAATTATTAATAATATAAATAATAATAAGATTTAAAGGTATGCAATTATTTTTTTGTGTATTCGTTATTACCTAGATGATTCTTTTTTTCACAAACAAATGCTGGATTTTAAACGTTTTTGGAACTTGAACGGTCTTAATTTCTTAATCAACTTTCTTGATAACGTGGTATTCTTTCCAACCTTTTTTTTAAGTTTGTTGATGCATGCATTGGAATTGTTAACTTTATTGCAAGATTCCTTTTTTTCATATGCAAAACAATGCTTTTCTTGTGCAACCTAGTTTACAAGTGAGAGCTATTAACAATATCAAGTGCCACCATCATAGTGCCTTTTGTCTGTACCTTGGACCAGGCTCCAAAGTTCTGCCAACATTCTTGCAAACAGTCGTAAATGGTTACTTTTGGTCCCTGATCACTCAAAGCTGTTTATAGGTTTGTTGTTGGCTTCATGTCTGGTAACCAATAATACAAATATTTTTCCAGGTGCTAAAAATGGTCAGAATTACACATAGAGAATTTAAATATGGAGAAATTTAATTTCTTTAATTTTCTATACACAAAACAACCAGTTTAATGAATAGCATGTCATTGTGTTTTCCTTCAGATAAATGAACCTTTAAATGTTGGGCTGTTCTAATATTCCTGTGTTTTGCATGTAAATCCAGATTAGGAGTCCACAGAGATTGTGGGGCTTTTCCACAACCACAAGGTCACTATTTGCAATTTATTATTATATTACATATATAATTATATATACAATTCTATATATTATATAACGATTTATTTTAACATTTGAAGCATGCATGTCATTACTTTATTCTATAATCATGTTCACAAATCATGTTCATTGTGCAGTATTCATGTATGACCTCAGTGCAACAAATTGAGCTTTTCCAGAAACTAGGTGTTGGCTTTCTTAATATCGTCTAAAGTATTCTCACGAGAGTGTTTCTTTAGTGGTCTATATACGCTACTTGTAAGCTGGTGTACAGCTGGGAAATGGGATAAATGTTCCCACCTAGGCTTCTTGTCCTGGCTTGTTTGTTTCTTTACCTGCAATCTATCTCTTTGACATAGAACTATTTCTCAAACAACAAAGCATTGCTTTGCAAACTGAAGTCAAATTAGATAACATCTTACAACAGTTTTCTGTCAGTGTTTTCCCCAGAGGGACAAACTGTTATTTAACTGGATTAAACTGTTTAACTAGAACACAAAAAGATTTTTTTTAATTCTCCTAAACAGGCTCCAGAGCTTACACAGTGTGAAAGTTTGGGAATATACTTTATTTTTTATAAAATATTTGTTTCCTGTACTAACTGTTCTATAATACTAGCTGCTTGGCGCTATGAGTTGTTTAAAAAGTTTTAAAAGGATGCTGCCCTTTTCACTACTTTAAAACTTCCTATTGCGAAAACATGCATTTCCTTAAAATGTAAAGAGTTGCACTTAGGAAAAGTTTTGTCTCCTAAAATATGTCACTATAGTGTAGAGAGGCCAATGTTTTTAGAGAAGGTTATACCAGTTCATTCTAGTTTATACCAGACATTTTAAAGACCGTTATTTCATTTTTTAATTTGCATTTTGTTTACTACTTAGGTTAAGGTCAGGTATTCTTTAGTTATACAATAACTTCTTTAGTTAGAAAATATGCCAATTGTCTTGTTTAATTGCTGAACAAAGCACAAAGACCACAGCACCTACCTTAATTATTTAAGGAGAATTTAGCTGCATCTTTGCTGACTTTTCTAAAGCAACCAATTTTTTTATTCTTTTGAGACACATATCTCGTCTGAAGAAAGTCTTGCTGCACAATCTCAGGTCTGGAAGCAGAATTCTGTAGTCAAATTTTTTTTGTTCTGCACAATGTAAAAAGATGGTGCAAAAGGAAAACTGCATAATAAAAAATAATGTTAATGCAAGATCTCTAACTATGCAATGCTTGTACAGCCTAAAAGTGTACGCTTTAATATTAATTCATTCATTCATCACACCTATGGGCAATTTAGACTCACCAATTGACCTTATGTACATGTTTTTAAACTGTAGGAGGAAACCAGAGTACCTAGAGGATACCCACGCGAGTGTGGGGAAAACATGCAAACTCTGTACAATAAGACCCCGGGAATCAAACCCAGGACCTTCTTGTTGTGAGGAAACCATGCTAACCACTATGCCACCACGCCACCATACCCTAACAGATATGTTGTTGTCTAGTTAATAGTTGTCTAACCATTAAAGTCATTTTTAAGACATTCATTCATTCATCTTCTATACCCGCTTATTTCCGAACTTTCCGGGGTCA
>JAOTQW010000036.1:16459187-16476430 GCA_026260075.1 Sisor rabdophorus | reverse complement strand
TATGTATATATATATAAAAACCTCATCCCATAACTTCAGATTTTAGTTTAAGGGTCCAGAGTGAAGCTGTCCCCAAGTGGTTTTGGTAACACCAGGAATCCTCCTCCTCAACGTGTCAAGCTTCTCTATACGATGCCTTTCTGATTCCTTGTCTTCTTCCTCTTCTAGTGACTCACGGATAACTGCTTTAAGATGTGACAGTCCAAGGGCAGTCAGGGCTGAAACAGGAATGATGTGTTTAAAATGGAGCAGTCTCTTTGGTTGCATGTCCACAGGCAGAAGGTGACTTAACTCTAAAAGATCAAAAAGAAACATGGAACGTAAGCAGAGGAGAAAAGTACCGTCACTGACACACACCTTAAAAAATTAATGCCATATTCTTGCCTTATGAATGAATAGCCACAGTTATCTTCTTAGCCTTTGTTGTCTTTAGAATTACTTGGGTAAAAATGGATGGATAAATTAACGGCATCCTTACCCTCCTGATTATTGAGCTGGGTCTCCAGCTCTCTAAACTTTAACTCAGTCTCTGGCAGGTCCATCTTATTAACCACCAAGATGGCTGGCTTAGACAGCAGCTCCTCCTTATACAACTCCAGTTCCTGATATGAAAGTTAAAACCCATTAGCGGAAACAACTCAAGCACAGTTAATAAGGATTAAAGATTTGTTACATAATATTTAAACTTATCTAAATAGTATCAGAATATCAGAATTTTTTTATTTAAATAAAATGAAAATACTTTTCAATCACATGAGCCAAATCAATTCACAATAGAACATAACGCACAAAATAAAACCTTTAAATTTTAAATGAGCTTATTTATAGGATGTAAATATAGGATGTATTTTAGGTTTATAAAATTTAATTTTACTTAAAAACAAGTTTTCTATATACAAGTAAAGCAAAGGTTAAATAGGTTATTTAGAAACATTTATATTTTAAAAAGGACAGTGATAAACATGGTTGTTAACTGTGGCTTAAAAAATGTAATTCATTTTTTTTTAGTTTGACAAAGCAATTTACAAAGAAAAATCCACAACTAATATTTGTACCTTCATCAATAGCTGCACTGCTTCAAATGCTGATCTAAATGGTGTTTTACTGGCCAGCTGAAATCCACAGACATCAACCTATTACAAAAATTGAAAGACTAAAATACACATCAAAGATGAATTGTATGAAATTATTGTCAACAAAGAGAACCAGAGAAGGAAAGAGATCACCACACACCACAAACATGAGCTGTTTTGTTCTTTCAACATGTTTTAGAAACTTATGGCCCATGCCGCGATTTATGTGAGCACCCTCAATCAAGCCAGGCAAATCTGCCACTGACACCTATAACAAAAAACAAGAAACATTAAACCATTAAACAGGGTAGAGGAGCACAATAAGTTTACAAAAATCTATTTAATTTGAATCACAAATAATGGTGTTAAATTATACAAACCAATTGGTTATTATATAAACCAAACCAAGCAAACTTATTTTAAGACCACTAGTCAAATTTATCCATGATTATCTTTAATAGCATATAACTCTATGCAAGGACCTGCAATAGCATGGTTTAACCACAAAGGGTGCAGACGAAGACATGAAAGTTAAGCTAAACTTGTCTTACAGCAAGTCTCACAAAACTACATAAGCTGCTGTGTGTAAAGTCTCTGCAAAATAACATCCTTTTTTGTGGAAGAAAGTCATCTAAGAAATCATTTGATCAAAGTGATGAGTGTTTGTAGTAGCTCTGCAACCAGCATGATAAAAAATATTTACATTAGGTTAATTCCCGTTACTTAAAAATAACTGCAAATGTATAACTAGTTTTCCTGATGCCCAGCACATCTTTTACTGCTGGTGCTTCCTTTTTGCAGAATTAAAAAAAAATCAAAGCACTTGATATATATACATACATTTTTATTAGAACCATCATTGTTTTCAGCAGATGTAGCTGATGTACATCAATGAGCCTTAGTATATGAATACCAAGACTATGACATTACCCTATATCCAAACCCTGTTTGTGGTGTGTGGACCATACTGTTTACCACTTATTCTTCTTCATCTACTTTTGCCTAATGTTTTTGACCATGCCAAACACCCTGCAAATTAGGTCAGTCATTTGACAAAAAAGATGCTTACCTGCTTATGGTCCTCATACATAACTTTACCAATCTCTGGCTTCAGAGTTGTGACTGTAAAAAAGTGTATATTTTTGATGGAAACAATAAAAAGAAATATATTTTATTATATGCAAAATATGCTTTTCTTATTTATGTCCACCACTACATACCCTGATTTTTTTTTCTAGCCACTGCAGCTTTTATTTTTCAAAATTTATTTTTAATGTTTAATTATTGTATAGAACATTCTTACAACTGTTTAATTACCATATTTAATTAAATATTTATCAGTCATCATGACTGTATTGGGTAAATAAGTAAGGATTCATATGTTATATATAAGCCCAGCTAGGTTTATACATTATTTATATCGTATAACCCTTTGTAGCGCCAGTGAATAAGCCGCAAAAAACTGAATCTAGAAATAATTCACTGCATGGCTATATAAAAAAACAAATAGATATAAGTGTTAACGGTTCTCTCATGATGGCTTTTTTTAAAATTGCTGTTTATCTGCTGTTCAATACTCACATGGGTAGCTGGCAATCTGAGGTCTGGCGTGCGATAGAGCGGTCAGTAAAGAGGATTTTCCTGCATTAGGAAACCTTTAAAATAAACATCAAGGTACAAAGAATAAAAATGAAAATAGCTTTATTTAATTAATATTTATTAATATTTATTTAACATCATATTGGGGGTAAAACAAAAAACATGCATACATTTTATATCAAACATAAATTTGATTACTTACTAAATAAAACATTATATACAGTAAATAAAAAGCTTTGGTAAATTTATATTTTTAAATGTCACTTAAAATATTTAATAAATGTCTAATTATAACATTATGTATAGCATCAAAGTAATATGAACTATAATATAAACTAATATTTTAATACTTTGGAACCAAAAGGTGGTAAAAGCAATATCAGTATTGTTCACTGACTCAACCTGCATAAGCACTGAAAAACTTATTCTGTTTAAAAAAAACATATAATCGTTTTCAGTGGGACAAAAAACAAAATAAAAAGTCAAAGCAAAGCAATATCCTAAATTTACATTACACATATCGAATAAAACAAGCTGCACTGATTTAAGATATGATCTTCAAATAATATGCACTTTCTCTTACCCCACAAGACCCAGGTCTGCTATTAATTTGAGATCCAGACGGATGTGCCGTTTCTGTCCTTTACCAGGTAAAAACCTTGAGTTAAGGGATCCGCCGACACCACCTCTGGCTACTAGGACCTTTTCTCCATCATAGTTCAACTCGCCTACAAATGAAAAAATTGCCTCACAGTTAATTGCCCAAAACATGTCCAAGATGACTAAATACCCCTACCTAAAGTCCTGCCATCATCTGCAGTCACACAGATTCCAACAGGGGCAAAGATTTCCACATCAGCCCCTTTTGCACCCTTTAGTGCACGAATACTTAAAAACAATAGAGAAACATATTATTGGCACCAAAAGTCGAAGTAATTAAAACACACAGCACTAAACAAGAATAAATTTAATTCAATCAGATTAAATAAAGCATTCACGCAAAATAGACTTATAACACCAAAGTTTAGGTCAGTGTTTAGGATGTTGGACTACTAAGTAGATGTGTGAAAATCCCACTAATGGCAAATTGCTACCCCTTAGCCCAATTAGCTTAAACCGCAATCTACTTTATTATAGAAATTAAATGTATGTAGCCAAAAAATACACACCTACTGTTGGTGCCAACACCAGCAATGAATCGCTTGTTTGGGTATTTGTCTTTGATGCGCTTCAGGGTAAGATCTTTTTTCGCCACCACCAACACGTCTCCACCATTTCCACCTTGACCTCCCATTCGGGGTAAGCCCATTCCACCACTCCCACCCTTTACATACAGCCTTATGTTATCCACGAAGTTGCCATACTGTGGTTTAAAAGAATTGAGAAATAATTTAATTGGGTATTTTGGAGGTTTCAAAAAAGACATATAATATCATCAAGAATCAAGAAACCTAAGCTTGTTATTTTTTGGAACATCCTTTTACAGAGGTAGTTTCCAAGTGATAACCTTGTCTTCTAGATGGTCATCCAAACAAGACCACAGAAAATTTGCTAGAGTGTAAAATAACCTGCTGGTCAATCTGATCAGAAGACAAGTGGCCCCTGATACTTGGGTTTTGGTTCCCTGCTGCTGTCAACCTTGGGGACTCAATTTACATAGGTTAAGCTGAACTAAATGTTTTAGTGTTTGCTTTTGTCTTATTTGACAAAAAAATAAATAAAAAAAATAAAGCTGCTTTGACAAATTTCTTAAAATAAATAGAGTTGGCTAACACATTTAAGTGTCTTTCGGCTCACCTACTTAGATCAAAAATTGCAGGCTGCACATGTTAATAAAACTACAGCAGGGGGAAAAGCTTTTTCATACAAACCCCCAAAGTTATGGAATAGCTTCCTAGTTTATGTCAGAGAATTCATTTAATCAGCCATTTTACTGTTAGACTTTCCCTCTTACTATCTCTATTTCTTTTCTTCCACTTTCTGTGGAGGTACACAGGCCGACCACAAGATGCCTGTGTTCTGACCACCTTTACACATTGGATTTACCTGGCCCTTCCTGATGCCTCATACCTGGTTGGTAATAATCACATCTCTAAGATAACCTGGGACGACCCCACATCCCTATAAAAACGCTTTAGCTACCTTCTTGGACTCACAGTTGTTTACACACACACTCTGTATACTGTAAAATTATAAACTGTATAATTCCTGTTTCTGTCCATCACCCAAATTAGGATGGGGTCCCTGTTGAAAATGTGCTGCCTGCTGAGTATGGTTCCTCTCAAGGTTTCATCCTCTTTCCTTTTTACTAGGTTTGCCCATAGGCGTTAAGAGGCATGGTTGTTCGTCTATGTGTGACCCTGCGATGGACTGGCAACCTGTCCAGGGTGTACCCCTGCCTCCCGCCCTATGTACGCTGGCATAGGCTCCAGCAGAACCCTGTGACCCAGAATTAGGGAATAAGCAAGTTAGAATATAAATAAATTAATTAATGAATATGCCTTGCAGCTTTTTTGGCTTTTAACAATGAAATTCCGTAGCTGCGGATCGGTTATCTAAAACTGTGTTTACAACCAGACTACAGTTTTGATATATTAGTTTTAAAAGTGGACTTTATAAAATACATTATTTTCTAAAACAAGAATTCTAAATAAATCGTCGTATCGCCATGAAATCATTACAACCTTAATATCATCTGTAGTGCAGCTGACAGTTTATTTGCTTAAAAACGTAGTCACTGACCTTTCGGCAACAGATTCTGCTTATCCAAACCATGCTTCGGTTTTACACGTATTTGATTTCGCAAAGAAGCCCGAACTTTTACTACAACTGTGATCCGCTACTTACTCGCGCTTGAGAAGTGGCCTTACGTATAGTGAAAAACTGGAAGCGTTTCCACAAACCGGAAGCATAAACTGTCCTGCGTTAATATTATTGGCTGACATTCTCTCCTTATTGGTTAAACTTAAAGTCAATTAATTGTTGCCCAGCCTTCTGAATCTGGTGGCCATGTCTGTTTTACCCTGTAAACTTTTTAATTTCGAAGACGGAATGTTTCGCAAGTGCATATTATGTTTAGCATCGCGTGTAATTAAAACAAATCTTATCGTCATAATGCTGTTGATACAAGTTATTTTACCCACATTTATGTTTAAAATTCATTATTATTTATAATAATTATATTTTAAGACGATTAAGACAGGGCGGCGCGTTGGCTTAGAGGTTAGCACGGTTGCTTCACAACACTATGGTCTTGGGTTCGAATCCCGGGCTTGGGGTCTTTCTGTGCGGTCTTTTGTACCACAGTCCAAAAACATGTGCATTAGTTTGATTGGTGACTAAATTGCCAGTGTGGTTGTGTGTGGGGCCCTGCGATGGACTGGCCAGGGTGTATCCCCTGCCCTATGTGCGCTGGAATAGTCTCCAGCTGACCCCGGATTCGGGTATAAGTGGGTATAGAAGATAAATGAAAAAAGATTAAGACAGAGAAGGTGGCACTGGCGGTGTAGTTTTTTGAGGATCACTTCACAGCAAAAGGGTCCTGGGTACGGTTTCCGGCCTAGGGGTCTTTGAGTTAGCTCGTAAATCCACTTGCGTGAGTTTATTCCGAGTACTCTGGTTTTCTCCCACAGTCCAAAACATGTTGATAAGTGGTTCTAAATTGCCCATAGGAGTGGATGTGTATGATTGTTTGTCTATGCGTGTTGCGATGGACTGGCGACCTGTCCAAGGTGGACCCCTGCCTCTCGCCTTATGTGTGCTGGGATAGGCTCCAGCAGACCCCTGTGACCCCAATGTGTTGATAAAAACAACACATTTTGTACATACTTAAACCAGTCTTTGTTAAGCGGTATGGCAATATATAAAATAAAGGCAATGTATAAAATCTTTCCCACACTGTCACATTAAATAGCACCCAACCTATTAGTGCTGAATCACTAACATTTTGGATCCTCTTCAAGAATCTCATTGATGGTGGGAGATCCTTTTAAAGATCCTTTTTAGAAAGAGTTTACAAAAGTCTTCTAGCTGGACATTAGTCTGTCCATTTGTTTGGTCTCACTATATAAATTTGTCAGAAGCTAACAGCTAGATACTAGGACTTTGGTTACTTGTGGGAATATTAAGGATTTTTTTTAAAAAGTAACGTTCTGCTCTATAATTGTATTTATAATTGATTTTTAAATTGTTTGTAGTTGTTACTGACTGTTACTGTTTGCTCTTTCAATCTTTTTTTGGTTGTTCTATAATAGCGTATCAGTATTGAGAAGCTCAACGATGAATTTTGAAGCACTTTTGTACGACGCTCTGGATAAAAGCGTCTGGTAAATGTTGTAAATGTAAAATAATTATTAGTAGTAGTGATAGTATTGTTGTTATTATTATGATTATTATTTTTTTTAAAACCAAATGTCAGTTTTTTAAAACAGTTTTTGAAAATCCATCCAAGTTCCACATCATGGAAAACCGTTCTTTTCCACTAGAGGCCAGCACAACACAATTTCAATACTTCATGCCCCAGCATATGACAGACACATACCCTAATATTTCCCTAGGGCCATCATGGTAAAAGGCAGAAATAACAATTTAAATGTGTTTGAAAACCTTTAAGCTATACAGGGGATACTCAAAAGGTTGAAAGCTATCACTTTTATTAGTTGAATTTTATAGAAAGTTATCACTTATTTATTAGTAATAAAAATACTACCACTCATGTAATAGGTTGTTTTGTAAAGAATGGGAGTAGTAGGTGGACCAACCTCATTCATGGGGTCCAACATTGTTTGCAACACCTTTGATCATATCTCAAAGCACTTGGGGAAACTTCTAACCTGATAATGCAAAGCTAACCTAAGAAAAATAAAAAAAAATCACCTAAGTTACAAAAATATAGGGCTGATGACTTGAATATAACCTTGATTTTACTTGAATTTACTTTAATAGAAACAAAACAAAAAAGTTAAAGCTGTTTTCTTGATATCATTTTTTAATTATACAGAGTAATCATTGATTTAAAATAAAAATTAAACACAATTTAATTCTATTTGTCACATACATGATTATACACTATAAAACATATAGTGAAATGGTTTTTTTTATATCTCATATTGAAAGGTTGGGGCCAGAGCGCAGTGTCAGCTATAATACAGTACCCCTGGAGTCCAACAGTGGCGGACTTGGCAGTGGTGGAGCTTGAAACCCAAGTCTCTGGTTCTTCTGGTCCTCCTTGGTGGTGGTGGTAGTGAGGCTTGATCCAAGCTTAAAACTCAGCATCTTAACCATTTGAGCAAACACTGCCACTATTTTCCTCTTGCTGGGTGTGCAAATTTGATCAATTCACAGAGAAGCACAGTGGTCAACACAACCTGTCTTTCAGAAGGGTAGGGGGCCCATGCAGTTTGCATGTTCTCCCCACACTTGCATGGGTTTACTCTGAGTACTCTGGGTTCCTTTAGAATCATGTATGTTATGTTGATTGGTAAATTGCTAAATTTAAATGGTGATTTCTAATAAAAAATACTACCACACACTGTCACATTAAATAGCACCCAACCTATTAGTGCTGAATCACTAACATTTTGGATCCTCTTCAAGAATCTCATTGATGGTGGGAGATCCTTTTAAAGATCCTTTTTAGAAAGAGTTTACAAAAGTCTTCTAGCTGGACATTAGTCTGTCCATTTGTTTGGTCTCACTATATAAATTTGTCAGAAGCTAACAGCTAGATACTAGGACTTTGGTTACTTGTGGGAATATATTGGCCAACTGGGGAGCTATCTAACAATCCAATTTTCCTTGTTTGCTGCACAGGAATTGCTCACAATTACTTGTTTAAGGTTTGAGTTGAAAAAGGGCAATTACCCTATATGGAGCTTTCTGTCAAGTCCAACAATTAGAGGCTTCTGTAGAGGTCAAGATTAAATGCCCTGCCCACAGGTAAATCTTTCAATACAATGTTTCAGAGAACCGAAATTACAAACAGTAACCTGTAATTTTTAATAGACAATAACTTTTGTAGGGTCGTGTAGTAATGTTTATTTGTACATACATTTATAGCATGTACAAATGGCCCAGGTAATCTAGATACTCTAAGAGACAAATACACAAGCCTTTTAGGCATAAAATACTCCTATGTATTCATAAAAGAGATATTATAAACTATAGTTTGTGTTTTTTTGTTGAAAAAACACTTAGAAGATGTTTCTCGTCTACTTATTGAACATTGAATTAAATTTAAAAAACACTATAGTTTATATCTTTTTTTTTTCTATTA
The DNA here is from genome assembly GCA_026260075.1 of Sisor rabdophorus. Taxonomy (NCBI): domain Eukaryota; kingdom Metazoa; phylum Chordata; class Actinopteri; order Siluriformes; family Sisoridae; genus Sisor; species Sisor rabdophorus. The sequence continues at coordinate 16,467,484 of JAOTQW010000036.1, read as the reverse complement.
TTTAGGAATAATGTTGCATGGGAGTATTTTATGCCCAAAAGGCTTGTGTAACTTACAACACTTAGTCATAAGCTCTCGAGCAGTTTGTGACTGAAGAGCAGACGCGCGTGTTTGAATAATTGTGGGCGCTTGACCCTTTCCAAACCGGTTTATAAAGCCATTTTCCCCGGAAAAGCTGGAGATTATTGTACGACTATGAAAGACAACAACAGATCATTTACCGCAGTATAGGTAGGTTATTTATATTACAGCAAAAAGGTAACTTGATAAAAAAAAATCTGAGAAATCTATTAAAAGTTTTGTTTGTTTATTTTGTCTCCTCTTCAGATAAAAATAAACGCGCACTATGAAGACTTCGTCGCTAGACCGAATAACGGGATTAAGCCTAAGGGCTGTGTGTGTGCTCGCGCTTGTCACAGTGGCTTTCGTTTTCTCTGTCCAGGAGAGCCCCGAGTCGTTTACCAGAGCTGAGAACGCGCCTCCGGGTGGACTGTCCGAGATTAACACCGAGTGCTGGGACATTGCGTCTCAAGCGCTAATCGAGACGCAAAAGATGAGCACGGTCGACGATGTTGACTCGCTCTGGGACAATTTGATGCGCATCCGAGCGTCCTCGCGGTTCCAGCACCAGGAGCTGTTTATGAAGCTCGCACAGGCGTTCTGGAATCGCTATGTAAACTGTGTACTGTCTCGCGCGCATGGCTTGGGCAGGAGACGATCGAGAGTTTTAGAAGGAAACCGTTAACTTTTCATCAGATGTCCAATAACCTGTCTTGTATAATTGAAACATTCGTTGTGGGTTGGTTAGTAACTAGTTTATTGATTGATTGATTGATTGATTGATTTAGATGTTTTATATACTAGCTTGATTTTTTTAACCCAACAATCCTGCCTTCTTATCCTTATAGCCTCTTATCCTTCTTATAGAAAAATGTTATAGAAATGATTTTGGAAAGAAAATAAATTATTATTTACATTGTTGCTGTTTAGAGTTACCATTTCTTTATACACAGCACATTAGATTTTGATCTGCACTTTATTTTTGTTGTGAAAAGTGATTAGGATGTAAGTATTCATATATAATTGTAAACTTGAACTTTCAGACCCATTGATCAAGCAAATACACCAGTTCTGCATGGGCATTTAACCTCAGCTTTGAAGACCTACCAGCAGGCAGGCTGTGTATTAGCATCTCTAAAAAGAATAACAGCAATACTTTATTAATCCAAAAATACACTTTTAACAATGGCCATTAAAACTTTTATATTGCAAACAATATGCAGTCCAATCAGTAACACAGTAGCTGATGTTGACACCCAAGCTTGCTGACAAGTAAAGGATTAGGATTTAGTGGAAGGTAGGGTAAGGCTTATTTACTAATTTATATAATAATTTTATATCCATATTATTACATTATAATTGAAATTTAATAAGAGAACAGTTTGAATGAAATGTGTTTACTGTTTTGGATCTAAAATCCGAAAGCTTGCGAAAAACAAATCAATTAACCAAATGAAGAAATAAATAAACAAAAATAATTACATAAATAAATTGACTCTGGAAAACCCTTCATGTGCATTTACATGCCAGATTAAAGTGATTGGACATATCAGATACTTTCCTCTTTACATGTTTTTATGTTTGCACTTCTAATAATAGTGTCAAAATAAAGGTACAAAGATAAAAAATGTAAATAATGAATTTGATTAATAAACTAACAAACTTTCTAAGAAGACAGAAAGGTCAGGAAGGACAGAAAAACAGAAGGACAGAAAAACAAACCTCATAAAAATTTGAGAGAACTTACATGGGTTAGATGGGTTAGAAATATAGCAAGTGTATGCTACAAAGTCAAGCAATGTATAGAATTTTTAAAGTGATTAAGGTGCTGCTGGACTGATAAATGAAAGATTGGGGTTTTGCTATTTAATTAAGCTCCGCTCTTCTAGTAGGACACTCCACTACAATTTGAAGCTTGAATCTGAGATATGTCTTTAGCTGCAACAGTATTAGTGAGAACTAATGTCACTAATGTCAGGTAAGGAGGTCTGGCTGCAATTGGCATTCCAGTTCATCTTAATGTTGTTCAGTGCTGTTAAGATCAGGACTTTGTGCCGAACATACGTATTTTTTGACACAATATTTTTATAGGGGTCAGAGGCCAGGTGCCTAGATCGTGCTGGACAACAGTTTATGGGTCAGCTTATACATCTGATGGTCACCTTTCGAAAAAACTTTTGGCAATAGAGTAAATTTGTACATTTGTAAATGTAATGTTGTTGCCGCCATTTAAAGCTTCTATTGCTTATTTGTCACTGCAGCGGAACATTTGCATAAAATGTGCTATGACAGACTATGAAGATAACTTTACTGACTTTCTTGTAGAAAGATTTTACCTCACCAGATAAAACAAGCACTACGTACGCTCATTCTTGGCTTTATACTTTAATTATTACAGAAAAAAAGTTATAGAAAGAAAGAAAGACTTCAGTCTGCACATTTGCTATAGTCGCCCTCTATGTAAAATAGTGAAATAGTGCGCACAATATTATTTGAACATGGAAACATTTTTACGTGTAATGACACGCTAGCGACAGTCATATAAAGTAGCTGTTGATGATTTTGTCGTTGTGCCTTATAATACGGCTGTTTATCGTTTAATAGTGTTTTAATTAATCCCGCTATGTTGAAATAAAGCCTTGTGGATTTTTACGTGCGTTCTGTTATAATAACTTAATCACCTAATCAAACAAATGCGTGTTACATCATTTGTTTGATTAGAAAATTTATTTTATTTAATAAAATGCCTATTATATTATTTGCAGCGTACAACTGCTGCGTACTGTTTGCAACCCAAATCGTGTTGTACCACATTAAAGGCTACATTAATGTGCGACCTGGAAATTGGAACGATCACGCATTTGAGTGCACTACTTTTTGGATTGGAACACAGCCTAGGTAACACGCAATTTGGAGCTGTAGTGCTGAAAAACCACGCTGCCTTGTACGCTCTTGTGTATCTGTGTTAGTAACGCGGACTGAGTGCACGTCTCTATGTGCACGTGTAAGTGAAGACGACGCGTCAGATTTCTGAACAGGTCATTTTCTTTAACTAAACTGCGTCGCATCTCAAACCTGGCAACGAAATCAGAAATCCGAGTGCATCAATGTGATTAACGGTTTTATTGCACATTGTTCGTATCTCCCACCGACGTTTGTGAGCGTCGGAAGCCTTTATTTGCTTGGAGGTAAGAAATAAATGATCAACGTTTAAATAATCAATGTTTCACGATAGGCGAATTTCACATAACCGAGGACGTGTCCTAAACTGGCTACAGGGTGGCTGACTTAAGGCAATGAGCTTGTCATCATAAAATATGTCGCTGTGTTCTTCTATGTAGGGCAGCATCTATTCTCCAGAGCTTCTTTTGGCTTTTAGGATTCTGATACCGTGTATTGAGCACGAAGCTACATTTAAGCGTGCTACTACGACGAGTTTAACTTTAGTTTAAAAAGTCTTAAGATGGACAGTTCCACAGGAATGTATTAAAGTGCTTTAAAAACAACATTTAGTCCTATGGGCAATTTAGAATCACCAGTCAACCTAATGCACTACTTTAGGCTTATTGTGGGAGAAAACCGGAGTACCCGGAGGAAATTGAATACAAACTTTGCACAGAAAGACCCCGTGCCCAGGATTCGAACATAGAACCTTCTTGTTGTGAGGCGACCATGCTAACCACTACGCCACTGTGCCCCCCTTCATCAAAACAGGAAAAACAAAAATGACGCACATAGGGCGAGAGGCAGGGCTACATTCCGGACAGGTGATGGGCAGGGCTGCATCCCTGACTCACAATTACATCCACTCGTATGGGCGAATTAGAGTCACCAATCAACCTAATGTACATTTTTTTGGGACTGTGGGAGAAAACCATAAGAACACAGAGAAAACCCACACAAGTTTGGGGAGAACATGCGCACAGAATTAAACCTGGAACCTTGTTGTTGTGAGGCGACCGTTCTTATCCACCACCGAGCAGCCCCCTGATATAAAATATCAGATAATACAATTTCTTTGTATAAGATTGTATAAATCATGTGGTCAGAAGAAGGTTCAAATGGGCTGTAAATTTCACATTTACCTGAGGTGTGACCACAGGTTTATTTCTTTGAAAATATTCATGATTACCTGGCTAATCTTGTAATGAGGTTTTTTAACAAGAAGGAAAAGTGGTTACTATTTAGCAGTGGCATGCAGTCAGGGTAAGCAAGGCTGCTGGCCTAATTCTAATATTTATTCACCATTTACTATTTATTTTCTTTATTTCATAGTTTCTTTTGCTGCACTGTAAGTGTATGCAGACTTTAGATGTCCAATCAGATTTTCAAACCCACCTCCCGAGGCCCACTAGCTGGCATAAAGAACTTTCAGCATTTTCCGTCCTCTGACTGGTTAATCTTAGTAAAACACCAGTTGAAGTCCAGTTTGATTAGCAAAGCCTGTCTGTACAGTTAAATTCGAATTTAAGTATTTCTGAGACAAAAATAAATTTTTAAGGCATTTTTCATCAGAAAAGTTGTGAAGAGATTTTGTCTAACCCTAAAGATAACTGCATATTTATTTTTTAATTTTTAGACCATTGCCGACAACTAGTAGTACTGACTTACAGCCTTCAGATGATTTTTTTTAATTTAATTAAAATAATTAATAAAATAATAAATTAAATAATTTTTATGTTTTTTTGATGTGATTAAATAAATATTGCTTTAGAACTGATGAAAGAGGTGCTGGTTAGCACTCTTTTGAGACGTTTTCACCTTTGGGTTAGCAAACACTTACTCCAATGTAGAACACTGAATTGACGAATTCCCTGCATATGTTAAATCTTTACCATTTTTGTTTTACCTTACATTCAAAAAGTAATAATCAGCTCTGTGGCGAGTAGAAGTAATAATCAAGTAATATTTATGAGGGATGTAAATATGCATTTAACATTTAGTGATAATGGCACAATGTATGATGTCTGTGTTACATGTCCTCTGTGTTACATGCACATGTCCTCTGTCATTAAGGTGGCGAAACCCCCTTAAAGCCTATAATCATCTCTGCATGGGTGCATGTTAACCACAAATGCTTGTTATTTTGAAAAGTTATTATTCATTTATTTATCTTTGAACCCGCTTATTTCCATCCCAACTTGGGGTCACAGGGGTCTGCTGGAGCCTATCCTAGTGCACAAAGGGCAAGAGGCAGGGGTACACCCTATATTCCCCCTAGGACTAGACTACATTTACTCCTGTGAGCAATTTAAAATCACCAATCAACCTAATGTACATGGGTTTTTTTTCGGCTGTGGGAGGGAACCAGAGTACCCAGAGTAAACCCTCACAAGCAAACCATAAGACATTGTGATGCATTCATGTGTGTATAAATACATTTCTATCCTGAAACTTCACATCTCTAACATAATTACTAAATATAATTGATTGGCAGCTGTCATTTTGAAATTAAATGTCTTTGTTGTAAATTTTATTTTTGTATTTAATTATTACAAGCCATGTATGTAATTGATATTCATTTCACACAGTGCCAGGTCAGGTTGTAGCAATGCCTCTTCTGGATGAAGGCTCTCTACACAGAGACTTCCCTCAGACTGTGCCAGTCATTATCATTGGTGAGCAAAGATTGTGTTACCCACAGTCAACTTATACTAAACTCAGCAAGTTTGGAAACTCAAATATTATTTATTTACCTTAAGGAAATGGACCCTCAGGTATCTGTTTATCATATCTACTGAGCGGCTATACTCCATATCTAGCTCCAGCAGCTGAGCATCCAAATCCCATACTTTACCATAAACTGCAAAAAGATAAACATCTTCCTATTATAGAGCAGGTAAGTCAGATATGGATTTGAACAGCATCATAAAACAATAGTATTTATTGAAAGCTTAACTATTTGTATAAATGGTTGTGTTTAGGATCTGGAATACCTGTGTGAAGGTTTAGAGGGTCGTTCAGGCAACCCAGTTGCTGTTCTTCTTGATACACTACTTCATCCTAATGCTGACCTGGGCTATGAGATTTCTTCAGTATTGCAGTGGAAGCTGGAGGATCGGCACCACATTCCCCATTTGGTACTTGGCAAGGGCACACCAGGGGGAGCCTGGAATGTAAGTAACTTTCTTTTAAGTAACTGTTGCCTAGATTTTACATCATTGACAATTCACATAAAAAAATTATTTCAAATTCACAATGACGTCTTATGTATGATACAATAATAAAATGTATGCTTTGACGATAACATAAGGTGTGTTAAGAAAGCAGGGGGTGTGCAAAAACATATCACCCAAATCATTTCCAAAAGATGGGACACTAAGTCAGGTATTCATTTTGATACTCAGGTTAGCTAAACGCATCCAAGTTTTAGTTTCAAGATTACATCCAGTTTTTAATATCCATCTGTCTGCTGTCTGTCTGTTGCTCTAATGAAAAAAAATGCCTGTTTTGTAACTATGCAGTTATGTTTCCATGTTGCCAGGATGGTGTATATTTCCAGCTATTGCCTAGTTACATGTTTGTGTCAGACTTTATTTATAAGCCAAGATTATTGTCAAGCATTCCTTAACCTATTAATTTCTTTAAGGAAAAGTTTTTAAGCTTGTAAGATTAGCTGCAACATGTCATGGCCTTATCATCTTCACCTTAAAAACAGTATGGCTCTAATCAGCCAGTTAGAGCATGTTTTAATGCTCAAAGAATATGGAGTAAAGGCAAGCATGCTTAACATGTATCATTACAAGTATTTATGCTTATTTTAAAAGTATTCTGTTGGTGGAATGTGTTTAAAAAGGTATGTCTAATAATTATGCAAAAAAGTGTTATTTGTGGTTAGTCTTGTATGTCTTGATATTAGGACATACGCATCCAGATGGCGTACTTGACTGTTACCATAGACAAATCATGAAACAACTGAGTGAAAAACACCATGTTGCTATGGACAATATGCATGCCCCTAAGTTACTGAGCTAGCTGACTTCAAAGGCAAAAGTGTGTGTACATACAACACATTTCTTGTCTAGATTTCAACTAAAGTGTGAGAAGAAGTGTAAGAAAACCGACACAAGCGCCGGGAGAACATGCAAACTCTACACAGAAAGATGCCTGGCCTGGAAATTTAACCCAGAGCCCTCATGCTGTAAGGCAAAAGTGCTAACCACATACGCCTCTGCACTGACCAGTTGACCTTTTTTGTGTCACTAAGAAGTGCTTTTGTAGGCCCTCCAGCATAACGCCATTAGACTTTATAAACCTAACTCCTGTCTTTGTGTTGGTAAGCTGTAAAAGCCATGTGTTTAAAGTCTTGTCTATACACACTTGCAGTCACTGAGACTAACCAGTGTGTACAGATTGGTACAGCATAAGACTGGTATTTTTATACCCGTTTATTCCCTAACTCAAGGTCACAGTAGTCTGCTGGAGTCTATTCCAGCACATATAGGGCAAGAGGCAGAGGTACACCCTAGACAAGTCACCATTCCATTGCAGGGCCACAAACAACCACATGCACTCACTCCTATGGGTAATTTAGAGTGACCAATCAACCTAATTATATTGGAAGGAAATTGGAATACCCTGAGAAAGCCCACGCAAGCAGGGAGAGAACATGCAAACTCCGCACAGAAAGACCCCTTTTCCGGGAACTGAACCCAGGAGCTTCTTGCTGTGAGGCATTCGTGCTAACCACTACGCCACTGCCACAAGAGCAGTTTAAAAAATTCCATTAATTAAGTTAAAATGAATTCAGATGCTGCATAAGACTACTTATTAGAAGATTTGAACTGCATCACATCAATGAGCTAGTTTAGTCTTTAATTCTTAAACATTTTTTGGTAAAGAGGTAAATTAACAATAAATATAGCTTTTCTGACTTTCTTTTCTTTTGCTTAGGCAATGGAAGGATCTATTCTTACCATTAGTCTGGGCATATGGATGGAGCTGCCAGGAGTTAACTACAGAGAGATTAACCCTGAAAAAAGGAGGTACAAATTAAATTAAATCAAATTATTGAGAAAAAATTTGAGTGTACAATCGAAGAAACTTTGTTTTGCATCAAAAAGGTTTTATTATACATAATTTAGACGTAATGTTACATCACTCCAAAAATTGTTTAAGTCCCCGGTAATGTATGGTATCTGAGCCAATGTTGGGGGGCTTCTAATCTCAGTTCATTACATTGACATTTACATTTGCAGCATTTAGCAGACGCTCTTATCCAGAGCGACGTACAAAAG
>JAOTQW010000036.1:16434915-16445342 GCA_026260075.1 Sisor rabdophorus | reverse complement strand
GACCTTCTTGTTGTGAGGCGACGGTGCTAACCACTGCGCCACCGCGCCGCCCAGTATAGCACATATGTAGCACTAATACTACAAGTCCCATAATGCTTTGTAAACACATTGGTGTAGCTTCTTTAGTCTTATTGCCCCACCACTTCTGTTTACACTTATAAGCACCTGCAACCTGCCTCTTTCAAATTTAATAAACCTTTTGAAATGGCCAAACAAAAGACAGAAAACAAGAGCTTTCAAGACAGATGAGACAGATTATATGTTTATGATTTTAAATGACAAATCCATTTGTCTTGTCTGCATAGCCAACCTGTCAGATTAAAGAATATAACATATGATGACACTATGAAACAAAACACAAGGACAAGTATAAGGACCTGAATGAATGTCCAAAGCTCCAAAAGGCGGAGGAGATGAAAAAAAGCCTGGTTTCACGGCAAACTATGTTCACCAAAGCAAAATCCCAGAGTGAAGTTGCTGTGAAGGCTAGTTTTATTGTTGCTGCCGAAATTGCCAAATCAGCCTGGCCTTTTAATGAGGGAAAGGTTGTTAAAAAATGCATTCTCAGTGTTTGCGATGTTGTTTTCCCAGATAAAAAGCAACCATTTTTGAATGTGAGTTTAAGTAGAAACACTGTGGCAGAGCGTGTTTGTAAGCTTGCCACCAATCTAAAAGAATATCTGAAGGAGAAAGATTTTATGACATACTTGCTGTTAGTTGCTGTTGATAAGAGCAGAGACACATCAGACTCTGCCCAGTTATTAATCTACATTCGTGGGGTGAACTCGAAACTTTCCGTTACAGCAGAACTTTTATAAATATTTAATAAATTTTTATTTTGGCCCGCGACTTTGTCCCAGTTTTTTATTTTGTCCCTTTGTGAATTTAAAACACCCCTGTCCTAGAGGATCTACTTCCAGACCTGGACCAAAGCATCCGCCAACTCCTGGACAGCCCGTACATTTGTTCTTGAAATGATCACAAGAACAGTAAGTAAAAATACCAAAATCACATGAGGGGACTTAGTCAATAACCTGCAGAGAGCTGGGACCGAATTAACAAAGTGAACACCTTTGGGATGAAATGGAATGCCGACTGCACCCAAGACCTCATTACCTGACATGAGTGTCTAATCTCATTAATAATGTTATAGCTGAATAAAGAGATATCTCACTTAAAAGCTTCAAAAGAGAGTGAAAAGTCTTACTAGAAGATTGAAACTTCATCAAAATCTGGAATAACATGTTTAAAATCACATGTTATTTGGCAGTTAGTCTAACCTTTGTTTGCACACGTCTAAACAGTTGTTTGCACATACTTGTATTTGTTAACTTTGTATGATATAGAAATTTTCTCTTATTGAAACCGAAGAGCTCAGACATGTTCCAACACGAAAATCCCCTGTGCACAAAAGTGAGCTCCGAATTGAGTTTGCCAAGAATGGTGCAAGACAAATACGTTTTGTATAATCTAAAATATTGACTGCACCTTAGGTCTTCCCAACATCAGTACAAAAACTACTTTCATGGCCAAAGGTGCAAATCCCTACATTATGCACCAAATCTACCAAAAAGCTTAATAATACATTTTTTAGGTGTAATATTTCATTGCTCAAAAGCTTTTGGCAATAGTGTTTATAGTGTCAATATGATCCCCCCGCATGCAAAAAGGAATGTTATAATACTACAAAGTGATTTAATCAATAACAATACAAAACGTGTTAGAACAAACCACTCCATTTTCAATGGCTGTTTGCCATGTTTGATTGTTTCATTATACACGCCACACTTTTACTGCCCCTTGAACAATAACAATCAGGTATAAAAAATACCTTATCATATTTAAAAGCAATCATTTAAATGTTCAGTCCAGTGGCTGAGTGGTGTAAATCATGAAAGAAGACAAGTGGACACAATCGATGCCATATGATCGTAATTGTAAACGTTATCCTATAATGTGGTACAATGTTTGTATGCTGAATGACCGATAATTTCATCAAGAAGGCAGATATAAAACTTTAATGTCAGTTTTTAAACCCAGTGATCCATAAAAGTCAAAAGGTATAAACACTGAATGAGTTTATCTTGTAATTTTACAGTTTGCTGAAAAGTGACACCTTGGGAATGTAGAAAAAGGGGTTTCTTAGACCAAAAAAGATCACAGACATTACTTTTGATTTAAAGCAGCTTGAAATACACCCAGAAAAAAAGAAATAAACAACATGAGTACAAAAAAAGAAAAACATGTTGTTGTTGTTTTGCTATAAGACTATTTCCAGCTTCTTTATATCCGAAATCAAACTAAACCTTACATTCTTTTACAATACAATCTTACTTGCTCATAATACTCTTAAGTGTGTCCTTTCTGTATTTCTCATCTCAATACATACATTTTTTACTTGCCAACATTTCCTATTATGTATCCTCTTTTTTATACAGGCAAGAAAAATGCTAAAAAAAGCGGTTTATAAATGAAAGCAACGAAACACATCATTAAAATATATACTGAAAAAAAATAACAGGCAGCATTTGTACTTGTACCTTTACATGAACACGAATATAAATTTTGGGAATGTGCAAATGAAGAATGAAATAAACTCATTAAAGTGATTTAGGTCTGCTATTTTTATTGAGGATTCTTTACTAATCTGTCTCTATGTAATACTGCTGCATTGCTGAAGTGCTGTGTCTAGGGTGTCTACTGCTGATGCTTTTACAACAGGAGACACTTGGATGGCTTTTTCTCCAGGGTAGTGCTAGTGACTTTGATTTCACGGCCAGATGAGCCCTATAAAAATGAAAATAAATCTTCCATCATCAGTTTCCTATAATAGCTCGGTTTCAAAACAAAGAAACATAGGAATGAAGTGTGTATTCAGTCCTGATCATGACACCACTGAAGATCTTTGGAATGAACTGAAATGCTGACTGCACCTCAGACCTCTTTACCTGACATTAGTGTATGATCTTGTTGATACTGTTGGAGCTGAATGAAGAAATATCCCATATTCAAGCTTCAAATTGTAGTGGAAAGTTTTACTAGAAAAGTGGCGCTTAATTAAATTGCAAAAAAGAAATCTGGAATAAATGTTTAAATTCGCATGTGTTTGTCATGCTCAGGTGGCCACATACTTTTCTCCTAATACATTTTACCACTTAAGCCCTTGACTAGGCTACTGCAAGTGTTTTAGTTTATTGCTAATCTAATTAAGTTGTCGTAAGCTTACCCATACTGACTCACCTGCTTAATGCTAGATTTCATCAAGATATCTCGAGCCAAAGCAATGAAGGACTGCAGAGAGAAAAATTGAGAATGTGAATGCATGACTCTGCAGACATACTCTAAAATAAACTAGCACAAACAGTTTTTATAGAGTATCTTGGCCAGAACTAGTGATAAGTGATTTTCGTAGGCTTCAATTACACTGCAGTGAAATATGGTTTTTCTGTCCACGTATAATTCGGATCTGTTTTTCCTCATAATAACACTGATTCTTATTCGTATCACTTTCTTATGCAGTAATAAATCTGTAATAAATCAGATGTTTGGCAATGCTATCACATTATCTACTTGCCTATCACCTTATGAATGTAATAACAGGATGTTGTGTGATATGTAGAATTAGTTTATTTGCACATGCAGATTAGAAATCAGTTAATAGAAAAAGATTTGATCAATTGATTTTGCAAATGATGTCAATATATTAAAATGCAAAAAAAATTTCAACGCTCCCATTTCATATCATTTTCTATCACTAGCCTATGATATTTCTACCTCTACCATAATAATAATAATAATATAGTTTTTGTACATAAAAAAGAATACTTACCTCCTCAACGTTGATGCTTGACTTTGCACTTGTCTCAAAGAAACGAATCCCATGGTCCTTTGCAAGCTTTTGTAAAAACAGCAGTTAGCAGGCGTGGATCTAAATTCTATAGTAATGACTCATTGCAAAGTCTACTCACTTTCTCACCCATCTCCTTGGATACTTTTCTCTTGGCTTCAATGTCACACTTGTTGCCCAGCAGCATTTGACTTACTCCAGCTGATGCATTCTGGAAAAAAGAGTGTTGGAAAGGTGCATTTATTTTCCCTTACTGATTAGGTAATTTAGGTAATGTGCAATCACATGAGAACAGTTTGGCATTTTAATAAAACCTCTTCCATAACATAAGCTGGAACATGTGGCCTACCGTTAGACCAGCCTGGCAACCACACTACAAATTAAAGCTAAAACTGAAAACATTTAATATAACCAATTTGTCGTAAACAGATGCATAGTCCACACATACTATTATAGTATTTTATATAAACATCACTTTATCACATACTTTTTAACACAATCCAAAGCTCTTTTTTTTACCTCTTTAATGCTCTTCATCCAGTTTTGAATGTTCTCAAAGGACTTATCATCAGTAATGTCATACACAAGGATTATACCCTGACATAGAAAATAAAACAGAATAAAATACAAATGGCTGTTTTAGAAATTACTACTTATAAATAAAAATGCTACAGATTAAGATGCTAATAATACACTTATAGTTAATACTTATTTTTGAAACCCATATTAAGATTATTGGGGTCTGTGAATAATAATCCATTAAGTCTGCATGGCTTTTCTCAGAGCACTTTGGTTTTCTTCCACAGTTCAAAACATGTACATTAGGATGATTGGTGCTTTTAAATAGGAGTGTGTGTGGTTGTTTGACAATGTGTGGCCCTATGATAGACTGGAAAACGTCCAGGAAAACGCCCTATGTGCACTGGGATAGGCTCCAGTAGACCCCTGTGACCCCAGGTTAGGTATTAAGCGGGTATAAAAGATAACAGAATAAATGAAAGTGATTATTAGAATGCAAAGGATGCCTCCCAGACACCTTTTTTAAATTAAAAAAAAATTTTATCTTTGAGGAATATTTGAGTTTCTGTGATGCATAAACACCATTTCTTATAGTCCTTTAATACAAGAAAACAGGCAGTGTTATCTGGATAAATTCCTTATAAATAAACTTTTTTTAAAACCCCAACTAATACACTAAGAAAGTAAAGTCTTTTGGTTGCTCTTAAACTCAGCTTTAAGCACTGCTAAGTGAAAAATAATATCATTGTAAGGGTTGTGGGTTATGCGAAATGCATGTGGGTTACCATTGCTCCTCTGTAATAAGCTGTTGTGATGGTCTTAAATCTTTCTTGCCCTGCTGTGTCCCTGGGAAATACAGGTAGCACAATTATTTAACTAATGAACAAAACCAGAAACTATTAGCAAGTATTCAGGAAAAAAAAATCAAATCACAATGCACAGTAAAAGATTGTACACTAACTAGCAGTTCGTTCAGAAAAACTTTGGCTATATGTATAGCTATACTTTATAACCCTAAAGTTTACATTAACAGTATTTGGCAGACACCCTTATCCAGTGCGACTTACATTTATACAGCATTTAAAGTTTTCCTTATTTTGTGAACAACCAAATAATAGTTCTTCCTAAACTCTTGCCACAAAGTTATTCGAATGTTTTTGTATTTTGTGAAACTACATTATTATTATTTCACTGATACGCAATACTGTTCCAGAATGTATACCCCTGTGCACATAGATTCAGAGTATAAGAACTGAAGTGGTCTGCACAAAGCACATAGATTGCCTTTAGGTTAAATGAACTGTAACAAGGACCTTAGGCCTTTTTAGCAGACATTAGTACTTGATATACCTCTATCAATGTCCCCACGGCATAGTGGAAAAAATGTCACAATTTTTGAGGTTTTTCTAAGAATAAAAAATGATCTATGTCTAGATTTGAATTGTCAAAAATCTCACAGGTGTCCCAACACTTTTGTCCAAATATTAAATATGTCAAACAAAATAAGTGGATCTTTACAACAACAACTGAATGTGTTGCTAGGTACCCAAAATAGAGTACCCCCAAAAAAAACTATTTCAGTCTTAAGCAAAACTAATGTGGATGCATAATCAAATCCGAAATCTTAAAGGAAATATTGTAATTAATTCAAAACCCAATAAAGAGAGAGGCCAGCATAGGAAAGGGTCCCAGTTAAATACTGGAAACTGGTGGCACAGTGGTTAAGGTGTTGGACTGATAACTGGAATATCAGTTTTTCCCCAGCTTCACCAAGTTGGGCCCATGAGCAATGCCAATTGCTCAGTTGTATGAAAAAAGATAAATGTCATTTACTCCGGGACTGACAGCCAGGAAAAGTAACAGGCCTGAACGTCCATGTAGAAAAATTCTAATCTTGACCTAAGATAATTATTTTAATTTGCCAATAGCACAAAGCTGCTAGTTTTTTGCCTGCTAAACCATCCGAACTCCAAATACTTGCTGCTTTCTGCTTGAAAAAAATCTATTCACATAATTTGGCCCAGTGAGTTATTCCACTTTAATTAAGCTAGCAGAACCTGATTTTGTTTATTTAATTTTACTAATCACTTATCTATACTTATATTCATATACACTTGTTACAAAACACATCTCCTAGACACTTAAAATAAAATTTTATACTTAATTTTTTTTTACATTTTAAGCATAAACAAACTTCGCTATGTGGTGCAACCTAAAGACAACATAGAAAATTTACTCTGGTTAACGGTTTCTAGAGTTTAGAATGCAGGGGACGGTCAATCTTACCAGACTTGCAACTTAATTTTCTTTCCTTCGACTTCAATAGTCTTCACTTTGAAGTCAATACCTGTTAGAAGAGAAATTAAGCAAATCAAAAAGACAGGGGTGACTAAAAAGAAAGGATTTGCGTGCATTAAATCCCAAACAACAAAAATGTATGCAGTCAAAAGTAAATGTCTAGCAGAAAAACTTTTGATACTTTTGAAAATTACATGCTTGTATATTGTTTAGTTGCGTTTTAAAAAATATATAGCTTGGGGGTAGAGCCCAACAAAAATGAATCTAAAAATAGTTGACATTTAAATAAATATCGTAAAACAGGAGACACAATTTTTACACTTAAAATTAATAATGTATTGTAAGTTTTTAGGTTTTTAAAAAATAAAATGGAGGTCAATAACTACAAAATATTTGGTTGCATTCTTTGTTTGGTATACCTGCTTCGAGCCTGCAGTGGTGTCTTGCAGTGAGAAAAGAAATGCTGCTTAATCGAGTTCAAATTCCCAGGGCTCAAACCAAGTTATTATTTATTAGCAGCCAAGAGGCCACACTTAAGCACCAGGAATCCTCCCATCTTTTATTTTGACCAAAGTGTTAAACAAAAGAAGTGGCCTTAATAGGAACAATACAGTATAATGAAAGGATGGGCTTTCCTCTTTTATCCATATAGCATTAGATAGATAAATATGAAAACACTTATTACATAAGTTATCTGTGAAATAGCACAATAGCAAAAATTTTTAAATAAAGTGATTCCTTTGTTTTATCTATTAGTGTTAACATGCAAAACAAACTAAAAGCTTACAGGAGTAGGCTATTACAGTGGTAAAATAATTTGACCATATAATGTAGCTGCAAATATTTTAGATATCTGTCTGTGTGTGTGTGAGATTTTTTCAATAGAAAAATGAGCAGAGTTTAGTTTTACTAAGACAAAGTCTGTTTAGAGAATAAAGCTTGTTACATTATATAAGGGAAATCCTAACACAATTATCTCAGTTATGTAAAGTTATGTTAAAGCACAAAAGCAGTGGTAGAAGTAACAAATTTTATTTAATGGTGTCACTGTAATTAAGTATTTTTGTGTACTTCTACTTTTTAGTATCGTTTAAAATGCATCGTTTTACATTTACTTAAATGTAAAAACAATTACTTAAAGTATATTTAAGTATTGTACTTAACTCAATTTTAAATCGTATCCATTAATGAGTAAAAATTACAATAAAATACATTTAAAAAATGTGCTGATTGAACCGGTGCTGTAAACTTACAAGAAGAAAAGACCCCATGACCCTGGGTTATGGAATAAGGGGGTATAGATAAATGAATAAAGGAAATTAATTACTTTTACTTTAAGATCAGTAACATTACTTGTGGGCGGCGAGGTAGTGAAGCACATTTGCCTCACAGCAAGAAGGTCAAGGGTTTAATTCACAGGTCTTTTCGTTCGTTCGAGTTTGCATGTTCTTTCCGGCCCGGGGTTTACTCCGGGTACAATCCAAAAACATGCAGATTAATGACTCTAAATTGCCCATAGGAGTGAGTGTAGTTGTTTGTCTTTGTGTGGCCCTGTGATGGACTGGTGACTTGTCCAGGGTGTACTCCTGCCTTTCGCCCTATGTGTGCTGGAATATGCACCAGCAGACCCCTGTGAGCCCAAACTAGGGAATAAGCTTGTATGTATGTATGTATGAATGAATGAATGAATGAATGAACAATACTTGTAAGTAAAATTTCATTAAAGTAAGTTTGGAAATAGGCGTGTAGAGATGATACATGAATAAATGAATGAACAACACTTGTAAGTAAAATTTCATTACAGTAACAGTAATTTGAACAGCGCGGTGGCGTGGTAGTTAGCACAGTTGCCTCACAGCAAGAAGCTTACGGTTTCGATTGCCGGGCAAGGAGTGAGTTTGCATGTTCTCCCTTCGATTGTGTGGGTTTACTTCGAGTTCTCCGGTTTCCTCCCACGGTCCAAAAACATATATTTTATAAAAACTCAACTCAACAGAGGTTTGGTTTACTAAAAAAGGTAAAATGTCAGTTTATAATTAGAAAAAAGTAACATTGATTAAAGGCAAAGGAAGAGAAAAAGAGAAATATGGGATGAAACCTAAACGCAACATGCACGCGCGTATGCGCGCGCTCCGCCTTGCTGCTCTGACAATAAGGAATGATATGATGAGGTGACAGAACTAGTGCTGACATGACCAGAAAACCGGATAACGAACTATAAAAGACTCGTTTTACTACACCACACGATGTTTCCACTCGGCAACAAAAACGATCTTTCGAATACCGTCAGGAAAACCTCGTTTTTCTATACTTACCGATAGTTGATATGTACGTTGAATTAAAATTATCTTCTGCAAAACGAATGATCAGACATGTTTTTCCCACCCCGCTATCACCAATCAGAAGCAACTTAAAGAGGAAGTCGTATTTCTTTGCCATCGTTCTTTATCCAAAATAATAATTGTAAAGTTTAAAAACTTTTCCCCCGAATTTTATACTTTCTGACTGACACGAAATCAACTTGAGATCAGCTTTAAGTCCATTTAGCGTTATCTTCTTTTGTTTTACAGGAAAAAAAAACAGTCACCGGCTTAAAAAAATCTGTTTCTCTTCTTTGCTCCTGTTCCTCCAGTTATTAAAACTTTGTATGAGACGAGACTCGCTGCCAGTTTTTTCTCTAGTGTCTCTTCCACTTTTGGTTTAGTTTGTTGTTCGTATTCCTCGGCATTTCGCCAGTTTTTCTTCTTCAACTAGAGGCCATGTCCATCCATGCACGTACGACGTTTTTTTTCTCCTGAAAGCTTTCCTTCACCGAGCTCCCGGAGCGTAAAAACGTAGACAGGGAGAGGCAGAGAGCTCCATTAGAGGGAGTAACAGAGCACACTGCGGAGGAATGTAACACCAGGGGGCGCCGTTATCATTGTTATACATTTATGGATCAACAAATACACTTATAATCATTGTTAGTCTTGTACATAAGACCATTTAAGCCTAACGTCATAAAAATAGCGGGCGGCGCGGTGGCGTAGTAGTTGGCACGGTCGCCTCACAACAAGAAGGTCCGGGGTTCGAATCCTGGACTTGGGGTCTTATGTGCGTAGTTTGCATGGAGTTTCTTGGTACCTCGGTTTCCTCCCATAGTTCCAAAACATTTGCATGTGAGTGTGTGTGGCCCTGCGATGGCCTGGCGACCTGTCCAGGGTGTACCCCCTGCCTGGAATAAGCTCCAGCAGACCCCTGTAACCACAAGCTCGGAAATAAGCAGGTATAGAAGATGAATGAATGAATGAATAATAAAAAATGTTTGTTATACATTACGTTTAATGATAATGAGTTTAAAGAAAGAGAAAAAATAATTTATATAAATGTATAGAGCCCTACAGAAAGCCCTAAAAGCATAATGAAAAAGAATAATGAAATGTATAGAAAAAGTATTTTTCGGGAATAAAAAACGCGTTTATTGCTAGGTTGTGTTTTATTGGCAAAAAATAAACCAAAAGATGTATTTTTAACATTTGGTTAAATTTTTCAAGAAATATATAAGAAATAATTAATAATTTAAATCCTGCCAAAATTGAAAATATTTTGTTCCTAAAACTCTTCATAATCCTGGCATATCCAGTTAAAGCACAGTTAAAGCAGACATAAAAAATAATTAATTGCCTTTATTAAAATATTTAACTTAAATTAAATTAAATAATAATTTAAATATGGCGGCGCAGTGGCGCAGTGGTTAGCACCGTCGCCTCACAACAAGAAGGTC
>JAOTQW010000036.1:16395357-16407963 GCA_026260075.1 Sisor rabdophorus | reverse complement strand
GGCACTACTTAGATGCGGTTTGCATATTTCTTAAAATCCGAAAATATGTAGAACCTTACACAGACAGTAAGTGGAGTTCAGGATTAAACACCAGACCCTGAAGCTGTAAGGCTGAAATACTTCCTGATAGCTCCTTGCACTAATCTTTCAAAACACAAAAAATGTCTTTATTATTGTAATATTTATTTTAGCTTTCACTTTCAGAGAAAATATTTCAACTGAAGTGAAAGCTAAAATAAATATTACAATAATAAAGACCTGCTAAATTAATTTACCCAAGGAACATGGGTTTCCTATTCTTGCTAGCAGGGGTGCATGGTTATACTACATATTTCTTCTTCTGTTGACTAATGGTTGTTAAGCTGACAGCTAAATGCTGGTGACCAACAGTAAAGACCAACAGTTTTTAATTGCATGTTGAGCTTAATGATGAATATCATTGAGATCAATGTACAAAACGAGCATTTCTTGTACAATATAACAATATTTGAAATCCATTAAACACTACACTTTCACAACCTACAAAAAAATCGATCAATATTCTTTAGCAACTACTTAATTCTGAACTCAAACAGTATAAGTAAGTAAAAGGTTAGGCTCTTTTTAGAATTCATTTGGAACATACACTTACAGAATAAATTAAACCCACATGTGTACAGGGGCCCAGCAGTGGCAACTAGGTGGTACTGGAAAAAGCCTGAACTTCCAATTAGCAGTCCAACACCTTAGCCACAACACTACCACTTTTCTTTGTATAATTTGATAAATAGGTTATTATTCTTTTGGCGGAAAATGTAACACAGGGGTGTCTATTTTTAACCAGGTTTAATCAGTTGTTTGGCTTTTGATAAACATAGCTGTGGCTTTTGGTTGGTAGGAATTGAACTTACTAAGCTTTTTCCGAATAAGACTAAACACCCTAACAAACTCTCGTAACTCTTGTAATGTTTCAAACATTCTTACTGATAAAAAAAAAAGAAAAGTAGTAGAGCCTTTTGAGACCAAACAGCTAATGAGAGCATTAGAGATGTAATGATTAGGGTTATTGATTACAAATAATGGGTCTGCCAAAGAAAAACGACTCTATTCACAAGTATAAAGATTTTGATAGCCAGGTACACTGTGTTGTAAAATAATTAGGATTCTGAGATTAGAAGTGAATGGGATCTAAGAAAATTGTCAATAGTAGAGTAGATAAATACAGTAGTTGTAGGACCTACAGTATCTCCCAAAAAGCTAAAAAATGACACGTTATTATTAGTCCAAGTTTAATATTGGCAAAGTATGTAAAGTAAGACTAGTTCGGTTTTTAATGCAAACTATATTTATTATATTTTTGTAATATAAACATTAAAGCCAGGGGCGATTACTATCAATGCACTATAGGCAAGCCAGGCTGAAGTTGGGCCACCAGTTATAATCAATAGAAGAAGACCATATTAAAGTTAATTTTATTATTATATATTAGTTAACTATGTAAATACCTGTTAACATAAGCAAATTCTGCCATGTCTGGGTTATCATAATTAGTTTTGAAATATTTTCCCACAACCTTTGTGCACCAAATATACTATAAAGGTAACATCCGTATACAACACAATACTGCACAATACAATCTTAAAGATACAAAACAATTCCACTACATAATATCAGCTGCGTGCGGCGCGTTGGCGTAGTGGTTAGCACGGTCGCTTCACAACAAGTTGGTCCTAGGTTCGAATCCCGGGCTCCGGGTCTTTCTGTGCGGAGTTTGCATGTTCTCCCCGCACTTGCGTGGGTTTCCTCTGGGTACTCCGGTTTCCTCCCACAGTACAAAAACATGTGCATTAGGTTGATTGGCGACTGTAAATTGCCAATAGCAGTAAATGTGAGTGTGTATGGTTGTATGTGTGGCCCTGCAATGGATTGGCGACCTATGGGGGGAAGAGCATCTGCCAAATGCTGTAAACGGAAATGTTTTTTATGTTATATCTTAGATTAGGAAGTAAGAATAAAAGTGCATATTGGTGTATGAGAGTGCACCCCTTAAGGAACGATTAGAAACTTTAGAAACTCAAACTCAAACCAAATGATAAAACAAAACAAAAATGACTGACTCTAAACACTGATCAAATAAATTATAATTCTAAAAAAAATTCTATGGTCAGCCTGGGTTAGCAAGAATATTAACATCAACAATATTATTGTAAAATACTACAAAAGAAGGCGTTGGTACATTGAAACAAAAACCTTTCCACACTTTCTGCACTATTTATCCAGATTGTGATGTAGTTAATTGTTATGATGAAAAGCCATTTGTCATTGAGGATTAATGTAGATTGGTTATTCTAAGGTCAGGAAAAATATATATTTGTAAGTTAGTCTGTGGCTCAAAATTTTAAAACCTAGCTGTTGTTTCTTTTTTGAGGCAGCATCAGCACCACTACCTCTGGTTTATCCAGATTTTATATTGTCTATTACTTCAATTAGTACATTGGAAAAGCTTATCTACCATGATATCTACACACTCTCATTGACTTTTAACGCACCATTTAAATAAATTTGATTATTTAAATTTGATTATAATCCTACAAGAAAAGTTGTGCAAATTTACTTTCAACATAATGAGCTTAAACAAAACTTTTGCAAAATTTATAAAGCAAAAAGAACTCAAAATCAGGATTGCTAGGAAGGTGCAGCGTGTTGGTGTAGTGGTTAGTACCGTCCCCTCAAAGCAAGAAGGTGCCGGGTTTGATTCCTGGGCAAGAGGTCTTTGTGTGTGGGGTTCGCTTGTGCAGATACTATTTGTTAAAGTATGAGTACCCCTTTTTCAGTTACTTGCCAAAATGTATCTACTTTTTTTACTATTTGTATGGAGCTTTTGCTATTTTCTGTTTTGTATTTGCAAGATTTTTTTGCAAGGCTGGTTGCAAAAAGTTAATGTTACTGCTAATAAACTAAAATGTTGGAAACCAGTTATGTCTATGATAATGATGAGCAATTAAAAGGTTTTTTAAGTAAATAATGTCCATTAAGACACGCATGCACAATTTATAGTCTCTCATTAGTAGCCCCCATGATATCACAGCTGACTGGTTACATAAAAACATTCAACACACACATTAAAAACCCCAATAGTCCAGTACAGTTTTTAATGAAAACAATCACTATTAGAAACAAACAATTGAATTTCTCTAATCATATGCATCAAGCACATAAGAAATAATTAAAGCATGAATATTTGAATACTTTTCATTTGAGTATGAATCCTTTTTTTCATGGAAGCTGAACAGAAAAATAATTTTATAATTTAATAATTTATTAATTTATCTTGTAAACCTGCTTATTTCCTTGCTCTGTATCACAGGGGTCTGCCATGATATAAGACTAATAATATGACCCATGTAGACTGATAAATACAAAATTCTGCTCTATGTGTATATTTAAATATGCATTCATGCTTGGTGACATGGTAGGGTGGAGGGTCGTGGGCAAACATTTAAGCCATGCCTTCTACTTAAGTGTGCACACATACAAATGAATGTGTGTGGACACTGTAAATTCACAGCAGTACAACACGTGTGTTTTTTCTGGAAAAGCCAGCCTCGTCATGGTGACTGTTGCCTAGGCGACAACATCAAAGACCAGCCAAGCTTAATTAGGGTCCCCGGTGAGAGAGAACGAGCGTGTGTGCCTGAGTGTGTGTTTGTAAGAATGAGTGAAAGAGAGAATAAGAAAGAGTGAGAGAGAGAGAGAGAGAGAGACATAGAGGAAGAAAATGTGGAAAATGACATATGTGTGTACATGAACAGAGTGAAGGAGTATTACAGAATAGAAACACTGAAAGAAGAGAATAAAAACTGAGGGATGGAGACGACGGGCATGAATGTGAGCAAGAAAGAGCGTGGAGGTGGGTGGAAAGGAAGAGAACATTCTTTTAACGCAATGTGCATGGGTGCGTGGGAGTTCAAATCAATGAATTGTGAATGTGGGTTTTTTAACATCTGCACTATTAGTCTGCATGCAATTAAGCATGTGAATGTATATATTTTTTTGCAAGTCCAAAAAAAATCAACCCAAATGTGAGAGAGGACGAAGCTCTATCGTCCATCATCATCAATCTCTTCCCTGTGCAGGGTCAATCTTATTCATTTCTATTCCTATACCCATCTCTCCCTTTTCCCATTTCTCTTTCCTGTCTTTCCTTTTTGGGCCAAATAGCCACCGTGATATTTAATAATTAAATTCCATTAGTGAAGGTAATCGGTCAACATGAATGACTGAATTGTTCCACCATCTTTCATCATCAGAGAGTGTGAGCATAAGAGAGAGAGAGAGACTTGAGTCTTCCATTTACATAAGAGGAAGGGGAAGGTAGTATGGTTTGAAAGGAATATTGTAGTAATGAGAAGCAGAATTAGGTGGTAAAGAGAAATAAAGGCAAAAAGGTCACCAGTGAGTGGACTGAGCAAAGGGTGGTTGTTTTCATATATTTTTACTGTCAGACTGTCATATATGAACATCAGTGTTGTGAAAAAGATTAAAGGCACTACAGGTCATTTAAGGCAAAAAAGCCAACTATCTCTTCTATACTCTTTTTTATTTTAAACACAAAAACTGCATAGTCTTACATGTGAAAATCCCTGGCATGTATTTCATAGTCCTAACCAGTTTTAAAGGTTTTCATTTCAATGCAGGTTAGTATATTTGCATTTACATTTATGGCATTTTGAAGACACCCTTATCCAGACCAACTTATACAACTGAGAAATTGTTGGGGGCCTTGCTCAGAGGCCCAGCAGTGGCAGCTTGGTGTGCTTTTCCCTCTTAGAAACTTTGGTACCATGATGTAGAACATAATGCTTCCTAACTTTAAAAGATTACATTTTTGTTAAATGTTCTTTTTATATTCCTGTCTTAGTACCCTTAACTGTACCCAATTAGCCTTATAATTGTAAAAAAACAACAGTGTAGTAGAAATAAGTTATTTTTCAACTGTTTTACTTCTAGCAGTTGTACATTCCTGTCATGATCTTTACTTCCCATGATCATAATACAGTTGGTGTTCATTAATCTTTAGTTAGAATCTGCTTAGGGTAATATTGAGGAAAACTGGTTAATAGCGCCCTTTTTACTAAACTACAAACAAATTGTTTTATGCAGGTTTTATCATTTAAAATTTCACTACAATCGAGGGCAGGTGGACTTGCCCTTGAGGTACAAGGGACCAGTTTCCTGCCCCTTCCTCGAACCGAGAAGCTTTGAGAATAGATTGTAATTCAATCTACTTTTCTGACCCAAGGCTACAGTTTACATTGCAATTGCAACAAATATTTAATGTCACCCAGATGAGGATGAAAGCATCTCAGGAAGCTTTTCCTTACCACAATTGGCAACGGCTTGTTTATTAGTGACATACTTACACTTTTTCATTGTTACTGCATTCTGTGTGAAGATGCTTTGAGACAATGTGCATTGTTAAAAGTGACACACGAATAAACATGAATTGAAGTGAACTATATTTTTAAAAATTACAAGCTAAATTATTACTATTGTTGTTCCATGAAAAGGTTCTAAATACCAAAAGGAATATATCAGCTGAAAATTGATAACACTAGGTTAAAAATTTATGTAAGCTATACATTTTTTATTTTGGTCAATCTGACTAAAATCTGACTTACTGAAGATTAAAATAGCATTAATATATCCTATTCACAAGGAACATAACATTATTACAAAAGATAACAGAGGCATAAGCATAAGCATAAGCATGACTGGCATAAGCATGACTATTTCCCATTTCCAATAAACTGTAAAAGCTGCGATTCAATTACTGCTGACAATACTCTGTCATGATCAGTCAATCTGTCTTTTGGGCTCTCCAAGGCTCAGGACCATCTGCAGTTAATTTTCCTATACAATTTAACCACTGGAATCACAGAAGTGTCCAACACTCATTGGATACCTGCCAGTCCGTCTGTCATCAGCCAGTAATAGCCAACTGTATCAAGATTTGTTTTGCTAATTATCCATTTCCCTGTGCAGGTCATGATCTCAGGACTCCCATGTTCTTTAAATCTATAAAATATTAATTTATAAAGATCCAACAAAACGTATGGAAAATTTAAGGAATGTTATATTACATACAGACGTTCATATTAGAAAAGACTGTAAGTAGATAAAGTGCTACTATGTAATTTTTTTTCAAAATGGATTGGCTATGTCTCATCACATCGGTTAGAAAATTGTAGACCAAATCAGACAATGTTCTGTGATGGTTTTTTTCAGCTTTTGGATTATTTATTTTCTGGTTTAGTTTTGGAGGTTTTTTTTATTTGTCACATACATATGCACACAGAATACAACATGCAGTAATTTCTTTAAACTTTGCATATCCCATCTTAGAGAGTTGGGGTCATAAGACGGGTCAACTATGATACAATGCCCTTGATGCAGGTAGGGTTAAGGGCTTGATAATATAAATAAATGCAATCACGTGGCTGTGTTTATCTGTGTGATACTGGCATCTCGGTATTCTGCATCTCGGACTGTATACAGAAAGTTTATTAATAATAAACTTAATAAATAATAATTTATTCTGTTAATGTTGATTGTACAAACATGGTTAAAAGTTTTTAAACTGTGGGAACAGAAGTATATAGATCTAATAAATAATGCATATTCAAATACATTGGCCGCCCCCAATATGGCATAGTGGTGCATCTCACAGCAAGAAGGTCTTATAGCCTTATAATTGAGGAATATAATGTGTTTGTTCTAACAAGCAAAAATCTTATAAGACTGTTAGACAATGCACAGCATCAGACCGGTTTACAACCAAGTATAAACTGCTACCTGGAGTAGTACAAACATTGTTTTCAGTTTGACAAGTTTGAAAGAATATTTTGGGCTTCAATTTTATCTTTATTATAAAAATACAATCATTAATGAAAAAATGTGTACTAAAATGATATCATTGTACTCATTTAGAGTGCTGATCATAAGCGATGCAACAAATTCTTACATTTAATAAATGAAATGTAAATAAATAAAGTCCACATTTGTGACATTGTTACATTTCTTAGTTAAAGATTTGTTCAACCACAACCAAAACATTTACTTACTCATTACCTATATCGATATTATACAATTCATGAAAAGTTATAAAGTTTGGCTTACCCTGAAAGGCAGGGGTACACCCTGGCCAAGTCCCCAGTCCAATGCAGGGCCACATGTAGACAAACAACCACACACACACACACTAACTCCTATGGGTAATTTAGAATCACCAATTAACCTAATGCATATGTTTTTGGACTGTGGGAGGAAACCAGAGTGCCCGGAATAAACCCATGCAAGCACAACAAGTACATGCAAACTCACCAAAAAAAAACAACAACTCTTGCCCAGGAATTGAAGCCGGAACCTTCTTGCTGTAAGGCGACTGTGCTGACCATAACGCCACTGCACTGCCCAAGTGTAAAGCGTCAGTTATGTAAAACAGGTAAACAGGTCTCTAAAATACACACTTCCCATTTCTGTGCCAGTTACGATATAATGGTAGTTAATGGTAATTTTTCTGAATTTTAATTGACCTCTTTGGAGATAAACACAAAGAAACTATAGGTAAATTCAAAAACTAGTACATTTTCTTCTCTATACATTCCCAGGCAAGGGGTCTTTCTGTCAGGAGTTTGCATGTCTTTAAAACTAAATTCCTGCATTTAATTCCTGATGTGATCAAAAGAAGAACCAGCTCAATCTGGCAACACTGACAGCTAAACTTGAGAAGAGGATGGCACAGCTCTGTGTGGCACGTATGTCAAACACAAATTAGGTAATTTTGCATTAAATGCATAATTTTTATTGAGGTAAATATTTAAAATTATCCATTAAATTAAAATTTTGTTTTATGTGTTAATAAATGGCATGCAGTCAGGGCCAGCAAGGTCTTTCCGCTGGCCTAAACACAATCAGATGACCTGCATTTGGAACCTACAGTCTAATATTTGTTCCATTAAATTGTATTAATTTATTCCCAACCGGCTGATTGATCATTGTAAAGCCTGTTTCAGTCCAATACGGATAATACCAAATTACATCTATACTGTTAAATTTAAATTTTCATGCCCACAACAGCATGTTCAAACAATAACTAGCTTGTCTCAGCCGTTGTCTGTCAGTCTAACACTGACTTTCAGACCTTAAATGTATTATATATTTTATTACATGTTTTTGTAAGGTTAGTAAATATAAATTGAATCTAAACTGCTCCAGATAATGTATGAGGTACAGATATGGTTGTTGTGTAGAGATTTGCTGTCTTTACAAGATTTCTTGCTTTAATAAAATTGTTTTCATCATTAATACGCAAAAATGGCATTGTCAAATTGTTAAATTGTGTTTAGTATAGAATTGATGGTTTGTAAACAATGGTTTCTTTAAAACATGAACAACATGAATCACAAGTGTAAAGCATTATTCATTTTTTTATCTTTTATTTTTAAAATGTTAAATTGCGTTTAGCATAGCATAGATGTTTTTTATAATAGTAACTTGACAGTGATGATATTAAGAGGTGATACGTTTGGTATTAAGAGGTGTCTCAGTGGTGTAAGTCCCCTCTGAAGGCCCACACACAAAATGCACCGTCTGCCACTGGTATGTAAATATGATATGTCTAAATCTGTTCTCTTCTTGTTTTTTAATCTCAAGCAGTCTTACACTCAACCAGGTCTTTTATGCACGAAACACACACAGATGCATACACACACCCTCGCTCCAAGAGGAGTGTTCTGGCAAAGTCTGAGTCAGAGCCCAGAAGAGAAACTCATCACCACAGAGACACACACAGAAGGAACTCCAACATTCAAATACACACACATATCTGCTGTTAGAGACACATACAGACACTGCTGACAGCTTTCTCTAATGTGATGCATTATACAACTAGTTTATGATTGTGCTTGAATACATGCATCTTTGATCAAGAGCCAGCTGATGAGTATCAATGTACCACCATTAATAAGGTACACATTTTTAAAAAACATGTATTAATTCATGTACCTTTACTAATTGGCTTGTGCCTGCTGTATAGTAGGTTGAAGCTGTAGCCTTTCCCAATGTGATCTGACTGCAAGGCAGGAATACAATTAGAAAAAAGGCAGCACACTATACGCACATTCACCAATGCATTTACACCAGGCCACCCTGTTAAAAATGTCATTCCAGCAAGTAAAAATAGCTTGATACAGTCAAAAATGTTATTTCCTAAAATACAGTTCCATATAATTCTTCAAACACTTTACCATTATTAAAATGCCCCTGTGCACAAAGCCCATGAGCTCTAAAGACATGGTGTGTTATAGTTGGAGTGAAATGTCTCTAGGGATCCCTGACTCAGCCCACTAAACATCTTTAGGATGAACTAGAATGCTGTCTGCTCCCCAGACCTTCTCACCCAACTTTAACATCTGAGCTCACTAATTCAGCTATTGCAAAACGTTTTGAGAATAATGCAAATCTGAATATGGCAGCTTTACTAGTTTTGAAACTTTTTGTCAGATAAACCTAAAAGCATTATAAAAGTGTACCACCTCTTGAGGACTGATTGCAAGTTCTCAATGTTTTTTTTCACAAGCCACTTTTGCTTTATAGTTTATTCTGCTGGAAAATGCATTGCTTAGCATTAAATTGTTATTTTATTATTTATACAATAGCTGAAGTTTTACATTAAAATTGTGATTGAGCCCACTCGTTATTAGTAGCTCTGGCTGAGGAGTTTGACTGCTAATTGGAAGAAATTACTTCTGGGCCCTTAGAAATGCACTTAACCCCAATTGCTCAGTTGTATAATAAATGTATAAATGTATGTCACTCTGGGTTTGGCATTTGGCAATTTTTGTAAATATAAAAAAATGTGTCTTAAGATGCTTTACAGCTGGCATGACACAGGATGGATGGTACTGCTCCTACAAACAAGCTTTTTCCCCAGACTTTCTTGCTGTACTTTCTTGATTGCCCTGAAGCCTTCTGCACAACAATTAAACCCTTTTTTCCTACTGATCTGATTAATTAAGATTCATGTACAGTCTCACTAGCAGCAATATTCTTGCATTTGTGCAAAGCACCACTCTTGCAGATTCTATTATTCAAACTCAATCAGCATGACAACGGCTAGGTTTGCGCTGCAAAGCTTGGTGCTCAATTCATATTTTTGCTGTATAAAATTTGGCCAAAAGCAGCGTGGTGTCATAGAGGTTAGCACAATTGCTTCACAGCAAGAAGGTTCCTGGTTCGATTTCCAGGCAAGAGGTCTTGTGTGGTCAAGAAGGTGTGAAAGTGTAAAAGCAGACAGAAGATAGATCTTGTTTACAAAGAGAATCAGGTTTATGCTTAACATGTTGTACGGATTTGTCTGTCCTGTATGTACCAGCCACAACTAGACTAGGGAATTCTTAAATCACACCCACTAATTTCATTTCCTCATTTATTACCCCCAAATGAAGTAAGCAATAATTATTTGATCCACTGCTGCATTTTTTAGTTTTGTCCACTGACAAAAAATGATTAGACAACGTTTTAATGTTTTTTTAAGTTTACCAACTGTGAGAAGCAGAATAACAACAAAACCATCCAAAATTGCATTTTAAATGGGGGTGCTTCAGGGGTGTTATTCTGTTAAGAGGGCAGGACAACCTTAGTGTATCAAATGCAGAATGGCCCAGACCATGCACCATCAAATCTTAGGTGAGAATCTTCTTTACTTAGCCAGTGCATTGCGTAGGTTTCTTCCAAGTAATCCGGTTTTCTCCCATAGTCCAAAAACGAATGAATAAATGTATCTCACTGTTAGAATAAACCAACCATTTATGTCATAGACTGAAAGTCAGTGGGCAAACAAACAAAATACTTCCTCTTTGTCACCTGCCTGCAGCTCCATGTCAAACATCCTCCTACCATTATTTCCACTATTCCTCCTTCGCCGATGTCCAAACTATCTCAAACTATCCTCTCTGTCTTTATCCTTGAAACGCCCAACGTGAGCTGTCCTTCTGATGTGCTTGTTACTAATCCTGCCCCACCTCATCACTAACTAAAGAGAAACTCAAAATCCTCAGCTCCTCCCCTTCAGTGACACCATCTTCAAACCATACAACACAGCTGCTATTACTACTGTCTTTGTGTCTTTGAATATATTGTATATCATTCTCTTGTATTTTTAGTTTATCTGTAAATATTTTTAATTTACTTGAAGGAATCTCATGTGACATTAAAATATACCTAAAATATATCTTATACATGAATTAATATTTTATTCATAGTTAAAGTTTAAAAAAATAGGGATTAACAAGAATGCACACATGGGCAGACATATTTGAATACTTTTCATGTGAACAAAACTGTTAATGAAGTCTAAACATTTAAGCAGTCTAGAAAGCCTATTTCTTTCCCCCATGCACATAAATAAAAGAGTGGATTGTGCATGTCAGCACAAAAATGAAATAAAAATACAGCTGATTACATATTCTGTTTAAGTTACTAAATTTTAGAAAATTAGTAGCAGCAATCAGGTGGAAAGCAAGGTGTTTAAAGCAGTAGACATTATTGCACGTTAATAATATTCATTTATTCATTCATTCATCTTCTATACCCGCTTATTCCCAAATCCGGGGTCACAGGGGTCTGCTAGAGCCTATCCCAGCACACATAGGGCGAAAGGCAAAGTGTACAGGCCACCAGTCCATAGCAGGGCCACACACACAACCACACACATTCACAATGACTCCTAAGGGATCCAATTTAGAATCACCAATTTTGTAATTTAATATCTTTTACATTTGCCAGAAATAAATGATGGTTCCATAATTTTGATAGTAGGTTTATTCTAACTGTTATTGACAAAAAAGATTTATTTTATTTTAATGAGTGAAATAAGTATTCAATTTCCTTTTACTGGGAGATTTCAGGCTCCTAGGTCTTGTGTATACAGCTATTGAGCTAAAATTAGGGCACTCTCTTTCCCTATGATGATATTGTCTTTGAGGATGCCATTCGGAAAAAGTTTTTTTTTTTTTTTTATATTGTGCCAAGGTTTTTTCAAAATTCTGTCACAGATGAAGTCTTGGTTTCTTGCCACTGTCTCTCTGGCTTACTTGGTTGGGCCTCTTAATTTACAGATATCAATCGAATTGTGCGAATTTTTTATTGTTGTTTCTTTTTAATATGATTCTGCTTTAAAACTCTGTTGTTAAAAAAAGTGCTATAACATAACAATCTTCTTGTTGTTGACATGTAACTACTGAACTGAACTGACACTGACGTATGTAAAACCCTTTATTCTTGACCTAGTATGCAACTCCAATGATCTTAAGGTGGAGGAAACACTAGTATCCAACATCAAAGAATCTGACTCACATGGCAATAGTTACTATTCATTAACTTCTTCAAATCTATAGAATGTCAATTATTTGAAATCTGAAAGATACAGAATCAAATTTTTTTTTTTTCCCCATAATTTCATTTCATCATCTATACCCGCTTATTTCCGAATCCAGGGTCACAGGGGCCTTCTGGAGCCTATCCCAGCACACATTGGGCGAGAGGCAGGGGGTACACCCTGGACAG
>JAOTQW010000036.1:16377600-16388768 GCA_026260075.1 Sisor rabdophorus | reverse complement strand
TTCATTCATCTTCTATACCCGCTTATTTCCGAACTCTGGGTCACAGGGGTCTGCTAGAGCCTAGACAGGTCGACAGTCCCTCACAGGGCCACATACAGGCAACCACACACTCACATTTACTCCTATGGGTAAGTTAGTGTCACCAAACCACCTAATGTACATGTTTGATCATTGATCATGACCATTGATCACCAATATTCTTTATAGATAAGAAATGGTATTAGGAATTAAGGGAACAGCGCTTGCTTGGCAGTTCTAGGTCTTTTCCCTTTTTACTTTACATGCTTCCGCAACATAATTTGTAAGCATGATATCAGTATACTTTTATGCTGATAACACACACTTATATGTCTCAGCTAGGCCAGATGCACTGAAGTACTGAACACAGCTTGAGGGATATGAGAGACCGAATGCTATGCAACTTTCTTTTGCTTAATCCAGACATGACAGAGCTTTTACTTTGAGACTACAGGTAGCCAGAGATAGGCTTCCAAATCACACCAAACCTTTAAATAGTCTTTCTCTTTCATTAACAGCAACAGTCAGCAAAGACTTGAGTGTGATTATTGATTCTAATCTTTCATTTAAAGCCCATGTAGATAATACTACTAAGTTTTTATCATCCTTCTAGGATTGCCTTCCTTCTAGGTTCCTTCCAGGTTCTTTCAAGGTTTTTTTTCTTTTATCACCCCAGGGAGTTTTTCCTTGCCACCGTCGCCTCCGTCTGCTCATCAGGGAGAAAATAATTCCTACTTAATCACATTTTAAAATGATCATTAATTGTTCAAAGCTGCTTTGTACCATGTCAAAAGCACTATACAAATAAACCTGAATTGAATTATGTTGGCACTGTGCTTCTATCCAAAATAATTCGCAATCTTGCTAAATAAGTCCAGATTATTTATTCTTGGTAGTAAAAATGAGAAGGTTTTGAGTCATAGTGCATAGAGCTTAAATGAGTATGCATATGTTGACGTAGATAAGTGTGCATTTTCTTACCTGCACCTCTCGAGCATGGTAAGCAATGATGAGTCCGAGGAGAATGATGGTAGAAAGGCTGATAAGACATTTCAGCGCCAGGGAATACATGGAGCTCTGCAAAAACACACCATACAGACAAACACAAACACATACAAACACATCATACAGACAAAGTTGACCACCTACTTTTTAACAATATCCACATACTCTTACACACAGCATCTAATAGCCTCTATGATAACTCCAGGCTTGTGGTGATAAACACAACAGTTATAACTGCACCACATAACAGCAGAAATCCAAATAAATCCCTTCTTTCTATCAGACACACACATACACACAAACAACAGGATCATCTAGCATCTCTCCCTCTTGCTGACAGAAGCTAAGGTGATCTATCACTTCCTGCCAGTGCCCCAAAGCTTTCTAGTTGAACTCAAGATAATATTAGAATGGCCACCTGTGGGTCTAATTTAATGCTCTAAACAAAAGCCATTACTTCACACCACCCATAGCACAGGGTGTTCTCAAACTCATTTAGCTTTAGCACTCTCTTAAGTAATCACACTTTTTTCCTTTTTCACATTTTTTTTCTAATGCATTATGTTCTATTGTCTGAATTGTAAAAAATCACATTGATAAATGCAACAAAAAAGTGTTGTTAAACCCAAAGTAAAAAAATATTAGAGCTAAATAACTCACTGCTTTCTTTTCATTAGGCAAAATCAGTTTTTTATTAAAAAATTAATTATTTTTATTATAATGATATACAAATCAGTCGTAGTGACGTGATGGTAAGCACGGTCGCCTCACAACAAGAAGGTCCTCAGTTCAATTCCCAGGCATTGGGTCTTTCTGTGCGGAGAGATAGGCTGTCTTCTTTATGTGCACTGGGATAGACTCCAGCTGACCCCGTGACCCTGAGTTTGGGAATAAGCGGGTATAGAAGATGAACGAATAAATATACAAAATAGATCTACAAAGTCCATAAACTCAATTTCCTGGATAACATCATAGTTTTCACTTTTGAGAACATACCTGTTTGCCTTGTTACACATGCACTTTGGGGCATTTCTATGATGATTGAAGGAAAAATGCTTACTTGCCCCAAACTAACATTGCCCTGGCATTCTTTAAATAGATGCCTAGATTTCTGTACAATTATTTATTCATCTCCTATAAAACCTTAAACTGTCTGCTCTTCTTTTTCTTTTTTTTTGTTTAAGAAACAAATGGGTAGTGCCAGTGGCTTCTGATAGTGAAGGAGCACAGGATCTCGTTCTCTTGGCCTCTACTACAGAGGCAGGCAATCATACTTACCTGTTTCTTAGTTCTACACATAAGATTGGCACTAGCACGATGGGACTTTGTCTTGTGTGCAACCAACTGGTGGCACATACCATGTCCTGTGGATTTAGTGCCCCACAATTCAAACATGATTGAGACCCGATTAGCATTCTCTGGAGCCACTGGTGTCTGTCTGTTCATGTCCTTTGGATCACCTGATTATGAGTGCCTGTTCATCGCAAGGTCCTACATAGGCAAACAAGGCTGGCTCTGAGGGCTCCGTGCTTATTGCTGTGGAAAGGTATATTAAAAGCCTACCAGAACAACGTTGATAGATGGAACACCAGGTAAATAACTGATGGGTGAACCTGGACGTCTCTGATCGTCTAAATGTAGGACATAGCCAGAAATACTGTTTTTAGGGTCAGATATTTTACTAAGATTACCTTTAGCATACCCTGTTGAGAACCACCACCAGGTTCATGACAGGAACAGGTGCCATAGGCTGTCATGGCCAACACATAGACCTCTACTCCTGTAGGAACTCAAGAAATGCTCCATTAGTTTCATCAACAACCGAGGATCAGAGACATCCTGCCTGGTCTGGTTTGTGGATGCTCCTCTTTTCAATTTTTTGTATTCTTTTAAAATATTTTTGCCCAACCAGATAATTATTATTTTACTTTATGTTTAAGAAACAAAAAAAGCTTATCTTTCATTTTGACTGTTTTGATGTTTGAGGGATCACCACAGGACTAGTCCATTTTGCAGCAGGGTGTATGCGACTGTGGAATAGAGGAGTGTTCCACTGATAAATGGACTAGTGATATAATTGATGTGATACTCATCAATTATACATGACAACAGTCAATAGCTGTAGACCTGCAAAGTACTCCTACAGCTATAACAAAGACATGTGATATTATAAATTAAATTACTTATAAAGCGTTTTCACATCTTCAATCAAGTCGTAACAAAATCACAAACAATTTGTTTATTCTATTTGGAATATTTAATAATATTTACTAATTACATTTTTCAGGGTAACCTGCCCACAGTACAATAGGAAGATAATATTTTTTCAAGGTTTGTCCTTGACCCAAGGTACATGTATTACAAACACTGTGCTGACAAGAAATAAATTAAGTGCAATAGGAACAAGATACATGGTGGCAGTGGTGGTATGGAAAACAGCAGGCTAAAAGCACAGAGAGGAGGACAGGCTTTGATCTGAAATCTTCTCTGACTAACAGGTTCCAGTCGGGTTTGGTCAGGTCTGTGCTATTGTGGTCTGTGCTATTAACAACATTTTACTGTATTTGGTTGTGTTGTAAGGATTTGCAGCATATTGTGAAACTGAAGGGAGGCTTCTTTTATTTTTTTCTTCTATTTGCACCTGTTGTCTTCATATTATCAGGTTTGATATTAAATACAGGTGTATTAAACAAATTAAACATATCACAAAGTGTTATGATGAGAAGAAGTAAGCATAGAACAGAAATTGTTCTGTTAAGAATTGTTCAAGTAAATAACACAACATTAGGTTACACTTTCTTATATATAAGGCACACACACTGACTAATTTAGGTCAGTGGTCCATGCAATTAGTCTTTGACTCTTTGACCGCAAAGGTTTTCAGTCACTGTCTTGCGGTGTTATAGGTTTTTTTACAATTAGAATACATGTATTTTTCTCTAAATTGGTAGAGGGCATGTTCCTGCATTTCTTACAACTTACCTTAAGTCCTTACAGCTTATATTATTTTACATTAGCAGATTTTATGTTTTTAATCTAGGATTTTTAAGGCTTTAGCTTATAGTAATTTGTGGATTACAATCTTTAAATTTTATTCATACTGTAAATGAGTGAATTGCATCTTGTGTTTGTTTGCCTTTTTGCTCAGTTCATTAATTAAAAAATATCTTTTATATCCGCTTATTCCCGAGCTTGGAGTTACGGGGTCTGCTGGAGCCTATCCCAGCGCACAAAGGCCAAAGACAGGGAGTACACCCTGGACAGCTCGCCAGTCCTTCGCAGGGCCACCTCCTATAGACAATTTAGAATCACCAATAAACTTATTGCACATGTTTTTGGACTGTGGGAGAAAACCGGAGTACCGGAGTGCTCACGTTTTAAATAAAATTAAAGTATGGTTCAAATTATTTAACAAACAATACTATAAAACAGTTTTATAAAGTATATGAGGCTAGCAGACAATATAGCCTCAATTCTCTCTGTCTTAAGACTTGGTTTACAATTTGTAAATATAATTCACATAACAAATGTCAATAATAGGAAAGCTACCACTGCAACATTTGTTTCCAATTTATTTATACATTAATTACTAATAAATAGTTTCATAATTATCCTATTATCATAATTAACCTACACATCTTTATTCGTATAACAAATTCCATTCTGGCTTTAAATTTCAGCCAATGTATTTGCTCTTTTCTCACCTTGCCATTTAAAATGAGTATGTCCATCTGCCCTATGGAAAAGTTCAGAGAGGGTGTTTATTTGTTGCTGTTTGCCAAAGAAAAGGGCGGTGTCAAAAAGAATTGCTATGAGCGCACTTTACCAGGGGTCTAGTGGCCTCCAAGTTCTGTGGTATTAAAGGGATCTTTGTTAGACCTTTGTACCTATACAGGTTTTACATCCTATATTTAGCATCAGCCTCATATTTTAGGATGCATGGTATCTCGCAGGAATTATAGCAGGAATTTCCTTTAATTTTAAGCTTCATGGTGCTGATTACCCTCAAAGGGAAATTAATTTACAAGAAAGGGGAAAAGGAAACAACATCACCCTATCATACTCCAGATACTCCCATGACTCGCTTTGACACTCTTTCACTGGAACACTAATTAGATGAGATTAGTTCCACAGGTGCTTCAGTTAACAAACACCAGCTGAAAACAAAAGTTTTCAGCTCCTTTTAAATGACAACTTTAACATCAGCGAGGGTATTGTTATATTGTTCTATTTAACTTAATTCAAAGCTTTGTCTCTTTTGCAGTAAGCAGGCATTATATTTTGTTCTGCAGAAGGTGTCGGGAAAATGATAGGAAATTTGTTTAAGGAATTATATATACATATTGTACCTAGGTGGTGCAGTGGTGTGGTGGTTAGCATGTTTGCCTCACAGCAAGAAGGTAATGGGATTTTTTCTGTGCGGAGTTTGCATGTTCTCCCTGCGCTTGCGTGGGTTTGTTCCGGTTACTCCGGTTTCCTCACTGTCCAAAAACATGTACATTAGGTTGATTGGTAATTCTAAATTTCCTATAGGAGTAGATATGAGTGCGTATGGTTTGTCTATATGTGGAGCTGCGATGGACTAATGACCTGTCCAGGGTGTACCCCTGCCTCTTGCTCTATGTGCATATGCTGGAGTCTGGGATAGACTCCAGTACACCCCTGTGACCCTGAGCTAGGGAATAAGCAGGTTAGAAGATGAATGAATAAATGAATGTACCTAGGTCCAAATGTCAGTTATTTGGGTGAATAATTTGGTAAGTTACTGTCTGTATAAGACACAACAATGGAAACGTCAATTCTAACTAGGTCAAAGACATGATGGGGTAGCTGCCAAGAGAAAAATAACAGGGTTCCAATTTTATCAGAGTTCATTTTTCAGGTCAATTTTTTCAGGGCATTTAAAATGTTATTACAACAGAAAAAAGACATCACAGAGTTTCTTCACTGGTTTCAATATGGCTATGACCTTACAAAAATGCATCTACTATTCACTGTTAGCTTCTGATGATAAACTCTTTACCATTGATTATGACTTTTTTAAATTTATGACTATGACTAGGCTGTTCTAATTAAGTTATGCAGGATCCATAAAATATGAATCATGGAAAAAGTAGTCTGCCAAAAGCATTTGTAACAAATAGATTAATCAAAATAAAACTGCCTGTTCGAAACAATTTTGATAAACTTCAATGAACAGCATGCGTTTGAACTTTTATTGTAAAACATCTTTTGTGAACTAATCTTTATTGAAATAATAATAATACCTTTTCTTGGACAACATGATTTTTCCAGAACAGTTTTTTCCCCATGTGCTTTCCAGGATATTAAGGATGAGTGAAAGCCCTGAATCATTATTAATTAGGTTGTCAGTTATGTTGATAAAACTTATTAAAAATTGTAATGTCTCTAGGTTACATATTAAGATGCTGTTGGAGCACCTTTCTAATGTTTGCCCTAAGGTGGCAATTTTATTTTAAGAAGAAGAAATGGTATCTAGTTTTATATATGTCTATTGTCTAATGGTGTTCTGGTTTTTATATCTGCCTGGGTTCTGGGATTTAAAACATGGGGTCTTTGTATGTTAAAGGGGAAACATACAGTGTCAGCTCTCTATCTGTGTCAAAGTATGTTCCTTTGGCCACATATGCACGGTCTAAATGTGTGATGATGAACTTTATGAAGCACAGTTGACTCTGTTGCAGGAAGAGGTGATGGTAGATGCTGGTTCTGTGACGATGGACGGATGCTGTATCTTTGGTGATGCAGAAAATTGGGAAAACTAGTGCCTGCATACAATGACCATAAGAAGAGATCAACAGAGAGACGGATGTGGGGGGATGGTAACTGGGTAACTGGTGTTATTCCAGAAGTTCCAGAAAAGTAAAATTTTTGCTTTTTTTCCAAACCTTTTTTTTGCTTTTTTTCCTAACCGGGTTGGTCTTTAACAAAAAAAACAGTAAAAAATCCAGCAGAAAATTTATGACATCAAGACATATCACTACATACACAAACATGTGCACATACACATAGACACATACCGACACATTTACCAGACTAAGGAAACATGGGGGTTGGTAACCAAGAGTACATTGGAAGGGGGTCAGGCTGGTAGCTGCTTTGACTAGGGAGTTTTGTGCGTATTCAGCCTAAGGGAGAAATTAACTCCAGCGAATTTTCTTAGGAGCACAATACGAGCAGAGGTAGCCTGCTTCTAGGGGTGATATCTAGAGATCAGACTGACATTGATGTTAAGCCATTTGTAAAACATTTAAGGTGGAGCGCATTGGACAGGCCAGACAGAAGACAAAGTGTTTATGGTGGGCTTGTAAGATTTTCCATCACAATACCTGCTTTCAGAATGTTGCCATTTGATAGTGGTTAAGTAAAGATGACTTGGTGTAATGATAACAGCTGAGTAGAATACATTATCCAGAGTTGAGGTTTATTGCAGAAACAGGACAGACTAACTCTTAATCCAAAGATACAAGCATCGGTCGGTACACAAAAAGCAAGAATCCAATCCAAAATGTGAGGCAGAAAATAATCTGTACAAACAGAAGGAGGGCGAAAGCAGATGAAACATATGGATTTGAGTATGAATATGAACGCTTAATATGAAGGCAACGCAAACGATGCTTCGCTTAAATAAAGCTCAAATATACAATAAATGACCTATGACCCTGGAGTAAAATATACAGATCAGTATTCTAGTGAGGGTGCCCTCTTTTGCTGGGAGGATGGTAATGTTAAATCCCCATGCCTGCATAAGTTTTCTCTGGGCACTACAGTTTCCTCCCACAGTCCAAAAACATGTACAATAGGTTTTTGGACTGTAGGGGAAAACTGAAATACCCGGAGGCAACCCACGCAAGCGGGGGGGAGAACATGCTAATTCTGTACAGAAAAACCGAAACCAGAATCGAAACCAGGAGCTTTTTGCTGTGAGGTGACTGTGCTTACCACTATGCAATCATGCCGCCTTAAAAATAATATTTCGCTCTAAATATGTCTATTGTCTACTGGTATTCTGGTTTCTATGTCTGCCTGGGTGCTGGGGCCCAAAACGTGGAAACATGAGGTGTCGACCCTCTCTTTGAGTCAAAGTATGTTCCTTTTGCTAGGTATGCATACCATAGAGCTATAAAGGTGAAAGAGAAGATCTGGTCTCTATTCATATATGATTTGCTGCATGCATATGTGTAAAAACACCACTGTGATCACAAAAAAAACTTTAATTTTTTTTCTTTTTGCTTGCCTCACCTGTTTTAAATTTATGTTATGATACAAATTTCCACCACATATATTATGTGACCTCAAAAAGCATTACATCATTAACCGATGACATAATCGAACAGGTTGAAAGGAAAAACCAAGCCTTAGAAGGCAAGGGTAAAAGTAACCTTAGGGGTTACGCAGTGTGGAGTATATTCATTCTTCTTATATACCTGCTTATTGCCTAACTCAGGTCATGAAGGTCTGCTGAAGACTATCCCAGCACACATTGGGTGAAAAGCAGGGGCACACCCTGGACAGGTCATCAGTTCATTGCAGGGACACACATAGATGAACAACCACACACACTCAAACCTATGAATAATTTGAGTCATAAATCAACCTAATTTACATGTTTTTGGACTTTGGGAGGAGAACACAGAGTAAACTCACGCAATAAGAGAACATGCAAACTCTGCACAGAAGGCCCCCCAGGACCTGTGAGCTAACCACTACACCACCATGCCACCCAAAATAAGGTTTTATTCTTTTAATTTAAATGTCTTTTGCATTGACAAGACAAATATTGTTTTACCAAAGCTATTGTTATAAATAGTTGGAGTTAAAATACAAGTCAGAAACAAAATCCTCTGTCAGTGTCTTCCCTCCTCAACCTGCATACTTCCTGGAATATGAGCAGATGAGATCTATAGGGCTTTTAGGGGCCATTGACTGAATTGTTTATCTTCTCAGTTGGCCCCCCTGGAGGAGATTATGTATCCAATAAGTAAGGGATGCCTGGTTGCAGCTTGCCAATATGAGAACTAAATTCTTTCTAAAACCCTTTCAACATTTTACTAAATGTGCTGCCTCATTCTAGAGTTTATCATTCCAAAACATTTGTGAACCTTGAAATAAATAAAGTAGAGCTCTAATGTGCCATTAATGCATACATAATTTATGTAGGTTTATGTAGTCACCAGTCAACCTAATAGACATGTTTTTAGACTGTGGGAGGAAATTGGAGTACCCGGAATAAACCTGTGGGGAGAACATGCAAACCCTCCAACTATGTATAATTCTCAAATGCCAAATGCATTCATTTCCAATACCCACTTTTAAACCCACCCCATAATACGGAGTCACAGGGATCTGCTAAAGCCTATCCCAACTATCTCTGAGGGGGTAAAAGGCAGAAAGGATAACACCCTGGACTAACATGCATGTTTTTGGACTGTGGAAGTCCACACAATCACAGGGAGGACATGTAAACTCCACACAGAAAGGCCAGGGAATCAGGGGGGCCTTGCCTGCTGTGAGACAACAATGTTAACCACTAAGTGTCAATTCTAGGGATAAGTAAATTTTAAATCAATGTCTATACTGATGTATCGTTTGGTTCAAGTTGACAGAAAGTCCCCAAAGACTAATATTAGTATGAATATAGCCCTGTATTGTTTGCTTCACAGATTGTCCTACTATGGAAAAAATTACACAATTATTTGCACTTTTATTCTAGTTAATTGGTGGAAATTGCACACCTGTGTTATTTTAAACTGTTTTAATGATTTTTCACACTTTGGATTAAACTTGGTATAATGTTAACAGCTGAGTAGAATACATTATCCAGAGTTGGGGCCCAAAACATGGGGTCTCTGTCTGGATTGGTGTTTGGATTGAAGTTTAAATAAAAAATGCAAGCACTAACCATGTTTTTTTGGTGTCTTT
The DNA here is from genome assembly GCA_026260075.1 of Sisor rabdophorus. Classification (NCBI taxonomy): domain Eukaryota; kingdom Metazoa; phylum Chordata; class Actinopteri; order Siluriformes; family Sisoridae; genus Sisor; species Sisor rabdophorus. Next base: position 16,378,802 of record JAOTQW010000036.1, on the reverse strand, counting down.
AATGTTATTCATCGTGGTTTTATTCACTTCACGTTAAACAGAAAAGTGTTTGTTGCACAAGATTAATAAAGTCAAATTGTAGGTCCTGACTCTTTATATTTTTTATCCTTATTAAGCTTGTTAAAACCAGCTTTAACATCGTTTTTTAATAAGCTTTTACCGTCTATTGTGCCATGACCATAGCCAATGCTGATCAAGCTAAAATTGGAGTGAGAATATGAGCAACTGAGTTTTAAATATTCTGTAATTTGGCAATGGAGGTAATCAATCAAGAAAAGATTAAACAAAGGAAGTGGACAATTCAGCATAGATGAATGGATTATTATGAGACTGAAATGTAAGAAAAGAGTCAAAGATAACAAAATCATATCCAATGATACTAGATCCAATTAGCAATCAGAGTGCCAATGATAAGAGTTTGGGTAAAAATAATCTTCATATTATTTCACAATATTTTTTTTATTAATTTTAATTACATTTCAAATCTGTCAATTTGTGGAAAGATGTGTTAGGAAAGACTACATGTGTAGATTTGAACATCATCAGCATGTAGTATCTGACTTACATAAAAAACACCAAATGCCCAGAAAAACAGCTCTGGTTTATCCTTTGTTCTAGGAAACCAGATCCAGGACATAGCAGTACCAGATATATTCACAGTCAAAATTTAAAAGATGCACTTATCCAGAGCGACATAGATTTATCTCTCTTTTATACAACTGAGCAATTGGTGTAGGGCCTTGTTCCAGGTCACCAGGGTTAGATTGTTGGTGCTGGGAATCGAACTCCAGTCTTTTTGGTATCAGTCCAACACATTAATCATTAAGCCACAACTTCCCCACAAACCATGAGAAGTAATTCAAGGCAGAGCTGAGGTCAAGTAGCAGGACCCTAAGTATAGACTGAACTGAAATGAAACAAATAAGAAATTATTTGCTAATAGGAAAGACTAAATCTGAGAAGCTACAGTGGCTTCCAATAGTTTAGCAAAAATGGCAAATATAAAATGTGATGATAATTAAATAAAAAAAAGACAAGTGCAGAAATTACTGAATGATACCATTTTAAGAGAGAAGTAGGATTTTGGTTTACGTCGACAGAAAGAAAAATTTGATTTTCATCAGCTTGGATACTGAAAGAGGAGTTTACTGAAAGAGGAGTTTGTGAAGAATGTTGTGGAGGTGAAAAGAGTGTCAGACAGG
>JAOTQW010000036.1:16350902-16372262 GCA_026260075.1 Sisor rabdophorus | reverse complement strand
AAGCAGCTTTGAGACAATGACTATTGTTAAAAGGGCTCTACAAATAAAGCTGAATTGAATTGAATGTCCTAGATTGCAATGATGATGCACTCCATACCTGATGTACAGATGAAAAGTGATACCGTCTTTAATCTTGAGCAAACCATCCTCTGCAAGCTCAAATATGTTTTCTTCTTCCGGTCTTTCCCAATGCTTCATCAACTCGCCGTACAAAAAGCTATGCAAGAGAGAGAGGGAGAGTAGCATATAATGAAAAGAAATAGAAAAGGAAAAAAGGAATGGGTGGCTGCCAACGCTGAGGGCAGACAACTTAGAGCTCAATCTTCAACGCATACAAATGTACTTGTCTTGTTAATATATTTATGAGAATGAAATAAGACTCTAAATACTGGATTGGACAAAAATGCTTCTTGGAAGAGTGCAGATGTAAAATGATACCGAATAAAGCCTCTTCTGGAAATAATTTCAGCATGGCAGTCGTTAACGGTATCACCTTTAAGACTCAATTCCTCTCCTTTAACGCATCGATTTCCTGAAATGGACAAAAGCAGTAATAAAATCAGCAAAATGTGTGTTTTGAGGTTTGACCTCTTGCTGCTTTTCTAATAACTATCGATAAGCATGTCTTAACCTGGCAACTGTTTATCAAAAAGGTCCTTTTTTCATTTTTTAATCTAAATTACAAGCATCAACACACCTTTTGCCCTTATTACCCTCACATATGTAAAATAGCTATTTAATACACCGATTTGGTTGGACTTTATTTTCCAAAGTGATACGAATTACAGCTGTCGATTTTCTTTGTTTTATGCACCTGAGAAATCATGGGCTGTTTGCTGTTTTGACGAGCACAAATTTAGTTTATGAATAGTTTTTCCCTAAATTTGTAAAAAAAAAAAATGCATACGTCAGAAAAGAGCTTAGTAGGATAGTATGATTGTGGGAAGTAAGAAGTTTAGTAGTTGTGAACCTTAAATGCTGTGGAACTCGACTGTAATATATCCTATGAACATTGAGAAACTAGTTATAGATCTATAATTTTTTAAAATGACAAATCTATAAGTATGCTGCAGGAAAAGCCTACAGGAAAGATTTAATTTGTCTGTCAGTTCACCAAGTGATGCATGAGCATGTGTGTGATGCATACCTGTCCCAAGGCTGACGACGGTGCCCAGACTGTCAGCACCTCTCTTCATGATGATAGTGGCAAGGATTTTTCTACCCAAAAGGCTGTGCTGAATGCGTGCAGTGAGCGCATTGAATCGCTGGTGACTCAGCATAGCAAACTGATCGTGCACCGTGCTACCGGACACCGGCAACTGAGCCAAATACAATAAAATATGATCAAAATTTATTATCACAATACAATACATTAATTTGTGATAAAAAGGAAGCATAAGGATACCTCTGCTGTGAGCTCTCCAGTTCGTGCTGCCTTTTCCGCCTCTCCAATCAACACTCGGAGAGCTGCATCGGCTGCTTCCTGTTTGCCTTGCTTTTTGGTGCTGGCACACACTGCAGGAAACCAGCGACCCCCAAGTTTAGCCTGATATGTAAATCTATAATGCAGATACAGAAAAAATACATATAAAATCCAGTGAACAAGGGCAATAAAAATAATTTTAGTAATGAAACACTATGCTGAACTGTGAGGCATTATAACAATATTTTTGAATTTTCTATGCACAGTTGTGTTTAAAATTATTTATAACCCTTGGACAAATGTACTGTAAACTTTTTTTAATAAAAATTATCAGTATATTAGTTGCACAACCGTATGTATGTAAATTTAAATGTATAGTGCTTTTTACAAAGGTCATTAACTCAACTTTACACAATCAAAGATAATTATGAAATGTAAAAGAAATAGCAATCAGTTTTTCTCTGATGTGTTAGTTAACTTCATTTGTACACTTGTACACTAATAGATATAGCCAGAGTCTTTTTTTTGGCCTATTTAAAATTAACCATACCCTTTCCCCAATCTCAGATCTCATTTTTAAAATGACAGTACATTAATTATGATTTACTTTAATCCACTTATTCGGGGTTATTAGTTATTAGTTAATCCACATATTCGGGGTCACAAAAGGGATCTAAATGGCAACACGCAGGAAAGGTTTACTTTGTGCAGGTTGCCAATCCATAACAGGACCAGACACACAAACACACACACTCCTTTGGACAAATTATAATTACTAGCATGAAGGAAAAAATGCAACTTGACACAAAATAGCACGGCAAGAAATGCAAAGTATCATCTAGAGTATCTACAAAGATAAATTGTGATGCAAACAACCCTTGTACCTCCTGTACTGACTAAGTCTTGATTGCTAATGAAATGAAACCATTAGCAGGATAATGACCCAAAGCTTATGATGCAAGTCGTCAAGCAATTGTTCAACAACAAAAAAATGTTCTGGAGTCGCCAAGTCGAAGCTCTGACAAGAACCCAATTTGTGAGAGTTGAGAGGCTAGGAGGCTTTCTACCTGTAGAAATCGTGTGGATACCCACAAGAAGCATTTGCAGGCAATCATGAAGAACAAAGGCTTTTCTGTTGATTGTTGAAACTAACAAACGTTTATTAGCGTTTATTAACTAATATAAACGGTATGAATACTTCCAATGATAGTGATATTTAAATATCTGTCATGTTATTTCTTTAGTTGTCAAAAATTTATATTAAACAAAAAAAATTTAGGAGTATAAATAAATTGAGTTTGACTGTATATAAAGCATACATATTATGGAAAACTGCCACATACACTATCATAATTTTGCAAATGCAGAATTTCAAAACAAATAAATAAACAAATAAGGATATAAGCAAGAAGTATCTGATGTATCTGATTCTGTTGTATATTTGTTTGTACCGTGGTTCATGCTGAAGTCCTGACTGGCCCACTAGGCGAATCTCTGCAGCAAAGCCTCGTGAGCGTGCGTATTCTAGCAGGCCTGACACAGCATTGTTGTTCAGATGGTTGATCAGGTCGCCTACTCCGGCCTCGTGTGCTGCCTGAAGCTCAGCTGCTGTCAGCGGGGGCAGTGATGGGCACGGGGGCATTGCCTGGGACAAATCACCCTCACCAAGAAGACAAAATGCCTGATGGGGCTTGTGTAAATTGAAACAAGAGAGTAAGACACTCAGCAGGTATAAATTAATATCTGGCATTTATCACTTGAAACTCTATATAGAATTAACAACTTTAACTGTTGGACAAATCTTTCTAATTTACAAAAAATGCCCATAGATGATGTCTATTCAAGGTTTCTTAACTTAAATTATACACTGATTCAATTTCACACTTTCATTTTCCATCTCATTTTCTTCAGCTGAAGTACTTTCATACAATAAACTGTCCGACTTTGCTCTGTATACCTTGTTAAGCTGGAGCTGTCCTTCTGCCAGAAGAGCCTTCACAGCTTCCTCTGCAGCCAGTTGCCGTGCTGCCTTCTTACTGGGTGCTGATGCCTCTGGGTAAAGGCTGTCCCCAACCTTTACTTGGAACATAAAGCTGGGGCATAACAATAAGGACAAAAGAGCTAGAAGACATAAACTAATTTTATGTGGTTTAAGTTATATGGATGTTAACCAAGATAACACGAGATAAATGTCTTTGATGTTTTGCCTATGAGCCAACAAGGACATTTTGTTAGAGGATTTTCCCTTTATTGCACTTATCCTTCTATCAGATGAATTGAAACGGCATTAAGTCTGACAGCTGCATAACCTGCAAAATCATAGGCAGTGTCCTATTATGGCTTATATATTGCTATAACAAATGCTTAGAAACTGCTTAGACTAACCCAGATTCTAGGAGATCTACATCAGCCTGTGTTCAAGCACATTTTGAAGTATTGCATCAGTAATTAGTGATAGAAACTGGAAATTTCAGTAAAAAATGAGCAAATGTGTTTTTTGTTTATTTATATATAGCTTGTGAAAAAGGGCCCAAACATAAACATAACATGTTGCATAAACTCTGATGTAGCAAAAAAAACCTCACATGAATCTGTGAACTATGTGAATCTGCATTTCAACTCATGCTGTAGCTTCTTCATAAAATGGGGAAGTGGTAGTGCAGTGGATAAGATGTTGTATCTCTATCTAAATCAGGGTACGATTCCCAGCACAAACAACTAGCCACTAGCTCTTAACCTTGGGTTTCTTGGTGGTATAAAAGAAATAAATATAATAAGTCATCTTCGGATAAGGGCGTATGCCAAATGCTGTAAATGCTGTAAGTGCTTCTGGACAGTGGCGGCTACCAGACCAAATGCCCCCAATTTGACATTTGACTACAAAAATGACAAATGCCATTTCCTCACTTTCGATGTCAGCTTTGCACTTACGGGATAAATAAAAACCTTATTACCGTGGGTCATGTGCTGGCCCCTCCTGTCTGGTATGAATAAACTCAATGGCATGGCCACTGCGTTGGCTGTGCTCCATTAAAACAGAAACAGGGTTTTTGCCACCTGGAAGGGAGCGAGCCAGGGCCTTTGGAGGTTCATCCACATTCTCCTTAGGAGTACACAAGGAAAAAAAACAATAATAAAAGAGGGGGATGACAGGGGGGATGAGAATGCTAAAGCATTTCATAAATAATGTATAATAAATTGCATGTAAAAAAACTTACAAAGCAATCCTCAGCAAAATCATTTAGCTCTGTAAATGGTACTGCAGACAGCTCTGCTTTATTAGCTAAAGTGGTAGTTCCTTCTATCTCTCTTTGGAGGGCCCGAAGAGTCTCTGCAGCTGCATCCTTCTTTGCCACTTTCTTACTTGAGGCTTCAGCTGGTGGGAACCTGCGTCCATCAAGCATCACTTGCATTTGAAACCTGAGGTAAATTAAGTGCATTGACAGAAAAGCCAAAGATAGTTCAGAAGATAATGGTACCCGAAAAAATACATTAACATCCAATAAAATAGTCAAACAATCAAAACTCTGGGCTAGCTAACCTGGGGTTATGTGATGGTCCAGACTGTTCAAGCAGGAGAAATTCACAGCTGTAGCCAAGGTACTGTGCATACTCCATCAGTCCGCTAACAGGGTTCTTGCTGAGTGCCAGTTTTAGCTTCTGCAACCTGACGGCCTCTGTATTCTGGGCTGGAGGAAGCGGTGCCGCTAGGGACACGGCCACTTCTGATCGGATTGTGTTTAAGAACTCTGGGATATCATCTGATGCCCATTCTGAGTGTCCTCCATTCTTGTCTTGTGCCAGGTAATATGAATCATGTGTGGAGTAGGGAACAGATGTATGGTCTTTTTCATTTAAACAAAGAGCAGGAATAAAGTCTTTCTGTGAATGTGACTCTACAAGCATTCCGTTCCCAAATGTGCCGTCTCTGCTAACACTTTTCTGGTTCTCCCACGTCATCACTTCTTCAGACAACCCAGATCCCCACACTGCTTTCGCAGCTGTTTGTGCAGCTTTCGCTGGAATGGATGTGCTACAATGTTCTGACTCATTGTGTATTATATAGGTAGCCAGAGCTGCTTTACGCTGTCGGTCCATCCTATCACGCCGGTGAGCTGTCAGCTCCCAAGAAGGAGGCATAATTCCAGTGTTGCGACTAAGATCGCCATGCTTCTCCATGGCATACAATGTAGGATTAACCTGCATAGCATTTCTCAAGCCTAGGTTTTTGGCTATCATCAATGCACTGGCCTGGCCAGTTTCATGCAAGTACTGCAGAATCTGCTCTTTGGATTCTTTTGCATCCATTGTCGTAGAAAGATTTGAGTCGTTTTTACAGGCCTCGTCAAAGTCTAACACTTCAGCAAAACTTTCTTTTTCAAAGTCTTCAGATTCTTCACTGGAATAACTACTGACCTCTGCAGTAGGTGGTTTTGCAGTGGTCAAGCTGCTGTCTGGTTTTACAACCTCACTAATGCACTGGTTTTCCTTTGTATATGTATCCTGAACAATGTATTTATCAGCCTTTCCTCTAAAGTAATTTTGTTGGGAGGATTCAGGGTCACCTTCTTTCCAGAGTCTCCAGAGAGGAGGAGTCCCCTCTAACCTCACTGCCTGGTCTGATCTGTATAAAGCATACAGTGTTTGGTTAACAATCTTCTTAGGCAAACGAAGTTTTTTAGCCAAGACCCTGGCTTGGAGTGTTTCACCCTGTTGCAATGAGGCCAAAGAACTGTGGACCCTCTCTTGAATATTCTTTGTCACATGCAAAGAATGTCTACCAGAGGAAAATGTACGAGATGCCTTACTCCCAGAACTACCGAAGAACGAAAGTGAACTACAGTTCTGTACTGATAGACTCTGAAATGCTGAAGATAGTGAGGCAGTGTCACAATGATACTGATTATTCTGTCTTAAGTGCCGTTGCTTACAGACAGACTTGGACTCACGGTAGTAGTGTGTGTTAAAATCTCTTTCCCAGTCTTGAATATAACCCCTGTTATTGATGTTATTATATTCTGTCTGACACTGGGAAAGACTGCTGTGATGTTTGGACTGGCGTGGCACAAACTTGGGCGCCTCAGCAATTCGACTCTGAAGGAACAGAGTTTGCTGTTGTCGAAAGTCTGTTGCTTCGTCAGCACAAGCTCCTCTATTTGATGACGGCCTCTGATCTTGCACTTGAAAAGGTTCAGGAACTCGACACGTATTTGAATTTGAAGGCAGCGAAAGACTACCTACAGAAGCACTAGGAGGGCCAGTGGATGAATAAGGTGGACGATACTGGTATCTGCCCGAGTTAGTGTTCGGGCCTGAGGCGTAAGGAGTTCTAGGCTGAGCTGAAAAAGGTTGGGAGTAGAATCCTTGGCTGGATTTGCTCGGATGGGACGAAAGATAGAACCTCTGGTACTCTTTGGAGTGCCCTCCCCTACCTCTGCTCATAGCGCAGGGGTGGAGGACAAAGGAGCTCACTGCCTGCTGGCTTTGAACGATTGCAACAACACAGCAAGACAGCAACAAAGGACTAAGTTGGACACGTGTACAGCACTGCTTAACCTAGTAAGAAAAAAAAAAACACAAGCACATGACTTAAACACCAGCTATGTCTTTAACATAAACAACAGTTTTAATATTAATACCACTGTTCATTATTGTTTTTACAGTATCATTTCTTACACAGGGACTTACAAATAGATACATAACTAAATCACCTATAAAATGCAATTAGTTTACTCATGGAACCATTTGTTAAGGGTTATCAATATAATGCAGCTGATGTACAAAAAGAAACACTAAATTATTACTGCACATATTAGTTTGTCTACATTTATGGTATGTCATGTTTTATTCCTTACAACATGACGGCAACATTTCTATTTAATTATTTAGTATGGTAGTTCAATAACATAATAAAATTGACTTGGATTAATTATTCATATTTTTTCCCTTTCATAGAAGGTATTCCACAGACTATCATGGGGACTGAAAAGCGAGACAGTCAAAGAGATGCAGCAAAATTGGAAAAATGAGAGCTCAGACAAGGGCACCCTGTCCCACTGTAGGCAAACTAGGAGGAGCTATGATAAAACTGTGAATACAACAGAATACACAGTAATAAAGCATAGCGATTTCTTGAGATGTTTTTCGAAGTCCAAACACTGTATCACTGGTTAAATTATTTTAAACTATTAAACATGACAGTCCATTGCAATGGCACAATTTAAAACAACCAATCAACCTAATGTACATGTTTTTGGACTGTGGGAGGAAACCTATGCAAGCGTGGAGAATATGCAAGAGAACATGCACAACAAAAGACCCATTAATCGAACCCACAACCTTCTTGCTGTAAGGTAAATGCCATATATATATGGCAGATCATCAAACAAATTTAAATATCAGTCCAAGATAAATTTTTTTGAAATGAAGGTTTTTATTATTAGGGGAAAACAAAATCCAAAGCTACATGGCCCTTTGTTTGCCCCCTGAACCTAATAACTGGTTGGGCCACCGTTGTATTCAATTGCACTCATCTTGTCAGAATTGTTGTAATTCAAAGGGCTTTTGAGTATAAACCGCCTTTTTAAGGTCATACCACAGCATTTGAATAGGATTGAGGTCAGGACTGACTGGAGTTTTTCTTCAGCCATTCAAAGGTCGACTTGCTGGTGTGTTATGGATCATTGTCCTGCTGATATAATGCAGCATACACCTTCCAAAAAGTTCAACTTTTGTCTCGTCAGACCACAAAGTATTTCCCCAAAAGTCTTGGGGATAATCAAGATGTTTTCTGGTAAAACTGAGATAAGCCTTTATGTTCTTTTTGCTCAGCAGCAGTTTTTGTCTTGAAACTCCTTGGAAGGTTCTCCACTGTTTCATCTTTTCGCCATTTGTGGATATGGCTCTCACTGTGGGTTGCTGGAGTCCCAAAGCTTTAGAAATGGTGTTATAACCTTTCCCAGACTGATAGATCTTAATTACTTTCTCTTATTTGTTTCTGAATTTCTTTGGATCTCGGCATGATATCTAGCTTTTGAGGATCTTTTGGTCTACTTCACTTTGTCATGCTTGTCCTATTTAAGTGATTTCTTGATTGCAAATACCTTCATTTAAAAACTGTGTTTTTTTTAAAATTCATGTTATCTTTAACTAATTTTTAAATTTGTTTGATGATCTGAAACATTAAAATGTGACAAACATGCAAAAAGATTGCAAATCAGGATGGCGGCCAACACTTTTTTACACCACTGTATATACACACACAGTGTCACAGAAGTGAGTACACCCTCTTACATTTCTTGTAAATATTTATTATATCTTATGTAAAAACACTAAAGAAAAATAACTGCTACAAATTAGTAAATGTACAGGTTGTGTAACAGTGTAAATTTGTTGTCTAATCAACGTAGTCATCAATGTCTAAATCCCTGGCAACAAAAAGTACACTGGAGGAACTGTCCAAATTGGGTCCAAAATGTTCAAAATATCAACATTTTGGAGGGCCATCACCATTTTCCAACACTGCCATAACCCTTTGGACTTAAAGTTCACCAGAGCTTCACAGGTGCAACTGGAATCCACTTCCACATCACAGAGCTGGTGGATGTTGGAGACCTCTCTCTCTTCCACTTTATGTCTGAAGATGCTAGGGTTTAGGTCTGGAGATATGCTTGGCCAGTCTATTAGCTTTTTTTTCGCAAGGCATTGGTTGACTTGGAGGTCTGTTTAGGGTTGTTATGTTGAAATACTGGAGTGTAACTCCCCGGTGCAAGCAGCACTCATGCAGCCCCAGATCATGACACCATGCTTGACCGCGGGCAAGACATATTTGCGGAACCTGGGTTCCGCCACACGCTTGACACCGTCTGAAAGAAATCAGTTTATCGTGTTCTTATCAGGCCCCAATAATCCTTGTCCTTAGCCTGTTAAAATGGTCTTGGCCACCGGGCTGCAGCTCAGTTTTAGGGTCTTGGCAATATTTTTGTTAGGCCATCTTTATATAGAGCAAGAATTCTTTTTTTCAGCTCCTCAGAAAGTTTTTTGCCATGATTTGCCATGTTGAACTTCTATCGAGCAGCATGAGAGAGTGAGAACAATAATACCAAACTTAATACACCCGCTCCCCAGTCACACCTGAGACCTTGTAACTACAACAAGTTTTATGACAGCGGGGAGGAAAAAAGGCTACTTAATCTGTAGATTTCCTCTTAGGGGTGTACTCACATTAATGGCCGTGTGTTGAGTGTTTCTTGATAACACAGCAAATTTACACTGTTACACAAGCTGTACATTCTCTACAATACATTGTAGCAAAGATTTAGTATTAAAAGATATAAATATTTACAAGAAACTAATATATATATATATATATATATATATATATATACATACACACACACACATACATATACACACACACGTAATATTATAGAAATCATACTATATACATAGACACTTATGTAACACTGCACACTGCTGTATAGTGGACAGACTAAACAGTCCGGTGCATGTTTTGCAACTATTTTGCCAATTTTAAATGCATCTATAAATCATATTTTCTTTAGTAATAAACACATAACTTATTAACAATGCATCTAAGAATATCAGATTTTAGTAATACTGCCGGAACAGGTAAATAAACAGTGACTGACTAGCTAAATCTCTAAACAGAAGTGACAGCTAACACTTACATACCAGAAATGCTTAAGTTGAAGTGATGATAATAATCATAATTATAACAATAATAAAAGTAACACAAAAACGAAAATCAGTGTGAATAAAAACAAATTAGCTGAAGTACTTAAACCATAAGCTAAAACAGAATTAAAACACCAGCTAGATGATACAAAAACAAACGCTTCTTGTTAGCAGAAAATGCAGCAGACTACAACGCCATTCAGCTACAGCACGAAATGTCCCACAAAGACTTTTAAATTACAATAGCGAGGGAAAACTCATTTATACTGTTCTTGACGAACGAAACCTCGCAGCTGGTGTGATGTGGAATAAAGTGGCGTCTCCTGAGTTTCACTTTTCATTCTTCTCAACTCGCTTGGAGGTGTAAAACACACAACAGCCACCAGATGGCGCCACACATATTTCGTTAAATGTCATCGATTTCATACATGTCTAACGTGTCGTCATAAAGCATGCATAAAGCATAAAACAATTGTAGAATACCAAATGGAGTTAAATGAAGATATAGTTACACATGGCTTGTGTTAAGTTTTGATATTACTAAATATTTTATTAATGGCTTGTTACAGTGCTATGTAAATGGATACACACAAGCCAAGAAGTAAAGCCAGGTGGTTTAAACCAAATTACTCAATTGCCACAAAAGAGATCGCTCAATTTTCTACTATGTATTTTTTACTGGAACCAAGAGACACTCTGGCATGACACGATTGGTTCTGATTGGACTAGAGCAGGGGTGGACAAATGTAGTTCTGAAGGGCCTGCAGAGTTTAGAATGTACCCACAACCACTGACTGCACCCAGACCTCCTCAACTCGACAATAGTCTGTAATCACACTAATACTATTGTATTTGAATAAGTAAATACAAAAAGTAAAAATACTAAAAAGACACATGGCACAATCTTGTGGGAAAACCTTTCTATACCTTTTTTTAATATTGGAGGAAGAGTTCTTCAAAAACAAAAATCAATAGTGTCAATAATGTGTGTATTATAATTGATCTACACTCTTCAATGTTTAGCATGATGAGTGTATCTGGATGTCATATTTTGCTAGTCTGATCATTTAGATATACCTTAAAGAAAGATTCGAACGGTAATAAAAGGTGTTGAAGTCTTAGAAGTCATACCTACTCCTTTTTACACTGTGGCAAAGAAGTGTAAAAATCCCTGAAACCTTTTACAGCAGTTTGAGCAAACATGAACAAAACTAAAAATGAAAATGAAAGAAAAAACCCAGTGGAGATTATAATAAACTTACCAGAAACAAAATGCACAATTTTCTTCAACAAGTGCGTAAAAATGATGCTGCCCCCCAAAAAAGAGCACCAAATGATACAGTTGTACAATAGACTTGTAAGAATTTATACTGTGACAGTTCCACATTGTGCCCCACAGTTCTCTGCCTTATGCTTTCAAAGAAACCGCCGACCAACTTGACAGTTTATAAATACTTCAGGCTGCAATCTATTTAATTTCAATTTCAGATATTTGTTTCGTCTGGCCAGTGTCATATTTCACATGTCTACGAGTGTCACAGAAAACCGTCTAATAAAGCATCTTTGGTATCGTGAGCTGCCTGCCTGAAACTGAACTCCGCCACCTGTGACTCTCTTAAATGCATAAAAGATGAATGCATGGCCGCTATAAGGCATGTCACGTGGATGTCGTGCTTTTCTCATGCCAGAAACTGTGTTAACTCACTCACTTATGGCAATTTAGGGACAGCACAGGGTTTACTGAAGCCTGAATGTTACACACCTTTGCATCGTTTACTAGTCTTCTCGCTCGAAAAAGGTGGTAAAAGTTAGAAAAGATGATTAAAAATGAAAGATTCATAAAATTTGGTTATTACTGTGCTTTTAATCTTATATGTAATGAGGTAATATGATTAAAAATTAGGGATGGTGCGTCTCTTTAATGTCTCTCTTTTAAGAACAGTTTGATGTAATCCTAAATTACATCAAACCCAGGCACTCTTCTTAACAGTAAAGAAATAAGACAAAACCGTAAGAATTTCGTAAAACTTCCCCAAGTCCATTCAGTAAAATTGAGCGATCTGTTGTAAGAGCTGGGCAATATAATGGTACATATAATGTACAGCAGGATAAATTGTCAACCCTACTACATTTTAAAAACAAAGAATTTATACTGTGACTTGTAAAAAAGTGAGGGTGACTAATACACAGACAATATTAATATCAATAAAGTGTTATATATTTCACAAGTGAAAATATGTTAATTTAAGGTTTATATTATATAATATGGTTTCTCCACACTGTGAGGTGTGACATACGATAATATTTGTTCTTATCGTAAAATTAATTACTATTTTTTTTGTATTTTCTACATTTACCAAGAACCAAATAAAGTGAAAAAATGGAATGTAATAGTTACGTCCTTTTCATTTCTGACGTATTTTAGTCTATTAACTATATAAGGCTTTTTTGCCTTTTATAATATAATGCGAAATATATATTTTACAGTAAAGAAATGTTTTTATACACATTGAAACCCGAGCTTCAGTCGCTAAGATGTATGATGATTTGTTTTTACATGGATATCTAATTGGCTTTATAACTGCTTCTACTTAACACTGTAACCACATAGTAAAAGTGATTTTTCCCCCAGATTAACAAATCAACAGCAAGACATTTACATTAAAAAGGCATATGTGTTGAAACAACAGCAAACCTTGACCTTAATAGATTCAATTAATTGTATAAATAATTTTGTGTAATTTCTACATGTAAATGAATGACTTTGAATGACTTTTTATTATTAAATTCATTTATTTATGGAAAAAACATCACTAACATTTGACAGAAATCTGTTAAATGTCACGTTTTGACGAACATTTCCTTTTCAAATATTTATTTGTACATTTTTATATATTTGACATTGTGTCCTTACAGCGTCTTATGATCCAAATTACCGTAAAACCTCTAAATTACATTTCTGTAAACTGAATATTAATTTTTAACGTTTATTCATTTATTCATCTTATATCCCCTAACGGGGTCACATGGGTCTGTTGGAGTAAATAGAGCGAAAGGCAAGGTTACACACTGGACAGGTCACCAGTCCATCGCAGGGACGAACAACCAAACATACTTACTCCTCTATATTACTACTAATATATATATATATATATATATATATATATATATACAAACTCGTTGCTTAATAAGGTTTCGTTAAATACATTCCTCTTCTTTGTTTTTAACGTTCAACACTGCTACCGCCTAGTGTCTAAAAGCCGCTCCTTACAATTTAGCATGCGGCTTGATTTACTGTGATTTACAAGACGCATATGGCGTTAATCACGAATTTTTGTTGTGGAACAACACATACAGTTTAAAGTTACGATACTAATATCAGGTATATAAATCCCTATTAAAGCCGATGCAGCTGCTTTGTGTTCCTTTTCTTGCCCCCCCCCCTTCCTCTTGCGCACCACTGCAGCACCTTTTTGTATGTTTTTTTTTTGTTCGCGTAGTCATTATTTTGCTCGCGTTCACTCAACAGGCATCATAGCTAACGCGACGCGATACGACCCTAAAACGAAGCAATATCATCGAACAGCTGTTCGGGCACTTACCGACAGTAAACTGCGAACAAGCTTCCAAACCACTCGCGAGCACACTAGGCGACAGGACTGTACAGCAAATCTGCGTCATAATCGCGCGACAGATCCTCCGACGCGCTGTAATGACGCAACGAGCCGGCGGGGGAGAATGTCTTTGCGGCGATTTTGGAAAAGAGATGGTTCGGTATTAGGGATTAAGAACACACGCTAAATTAACATTAAAAAAGAGAGCCAATGATGGAGACCGGAAAAGAGTAAAATAAATTAAAAAGAGAGATGAAGAGAGAATACAAGACAAAGAGCGAAGAGAGCGAGCGAGAGAGATAAAGTATGGAAAAATAGAGACTAAGAAAGAAAAAGGAGATGCGAAAGAGAAAACGGGAAGCTGAAGAAAGAGAAATAAAACAAGAGAGACTAAGAGGAAAAGGAGAGATGGAGAGAGGAATTCAATCTCTGGTTATTTGTTTAATTGAAAGGTGTCCGAAATTATCATCAAATCTCTAAATCACTATTTCATAATACTTATATATTATATAGCACTTATTATTATCTACTATTATCTACTTTAATGATTACTCCAGGGTTTCAAATCCTATTTTGTCATTAATTGTTAACAGCCTGATACAGTTCTCAGGGTCATGGTCAGTGACACATGACCTGAAGAAAGCAATACTACTGTAACCTCCTTTTGTTATTTATAAGGCTGCTCCTTACACACACACAGAATATCCGGTGAATGATGCAAAAAAAAAAACGATTTAACATTTCGATCTTTACAATCTGAACTAAAATATGTAATATGACAGTAGTAGAGACTTATTTACGCAAATAAAGGAACCACCAATTTCTCATTAAATGCATTTATTTAAAAGAATATGTTACAATTTATTTATAATGCTATATGTCCAAGTTTCCACAAACTTTTCTTTCATTTTTTTTTTCATCGGCTCATTTCAAAAATGTGATCCGTTTGAATTCTTTAGTTGCCCAAAGTGGCTCTGTGTGCCTTTCTTTTATACTCCCTGGTCATTTCAGCTGGATCTCTGACTATTATATATGCACCTTATAAGCAAACCATAGGCTACTAAAAAATACTGTATGCGGAGAAATCCTGTCTGATACCTTATTACAATAAATTAATGAGGTCATCCATCCAGGGCAAACAAAGCAAATACAAGAAGTGTCTGAACAATAACAACAAAGAATAATTCTAATGAAAAAAAAAAAAAAACAGGCTTGTTTGTGGCCTCAAAGGTTACCAGAAGGAATTTTAAACCCTAGTCAAAACTAGTCTACCTCTTTTGGCGGGTTCGCAAGCATGGCTTTGACCCGGTTGGAATGACGGCAATCAGTTTGAGAGGTTTGGACCTTGGTTCATCATTCAGAACATTTTCAAGTGATACACAATAGATTTTTGGAAAATGCTGTGGGTTTGGTGCATGGAATCTGTTGCAAGGCTAATTTAAGCTGTTTTGCAGTGGCATCAATGTAAGTAGTAATAATTATTAGTAAAAACAATATTGAATGTTAAACCACACACTGGACAAAAGTGGATCTCTAGGAGCAAAGTTAAATACCTGAATATGTAAGAGAGAGAGAGAAAGAGTTTAATGCATGGCATTTTTTCGGAGACAAACATGGCTAACACAGCCAAATGTGACATTTCAAAGGGGAGAAATTCATTTAGTTACATGCACAATAAGTGTCTCAAACCATAAAAAGGTGAGGAACAAAAAAAGAAACAAGTTATACATCTTACACAACCACAGACAAATTAAAAGTGCAAAACCAGCTAAAATGTGCCTGAGCAAACCAGAGTGGTAGTGGATGTTAATCAGCCAACAGACCTGCATGTTTGAACAAAAACGAATCATTCCATATAAAAAAAAAGCGCAAAAATTGTCATATAGTTCTTTAATCTTTTAATAAAATCTCGGCTTTAAATCCCTGGTTTGTAAATTGTTTCGGTTTATTAGTTACATTTTTAATATACAAATTAAAAACATACGAGGCAATGAAATGCTGGAATGTTATGCAAAAAAAAACATCAAAACTACTGTTTAATTTTATCAGTTGCAAATTTACACACATTTATATTCTTATATAAATGCAGGCTTTAAATATTAAAGCTACCACGTGCAACTTTTTTTTTAAAGCTAACAGGTAGAATTTTTCTGATAACTCAGCTTTTTCAGAATGATCCTTGTGTGTGTTTAGGAGGATAAATTTACAGCACAACTACAGTTTTCTTATAAAATATTTATACAGCAGATGCCTGCTGTACCTAACTAAATTTGGGGTGCGGACATCTTATTTATTAACAGTTCAATTAACAATGAAAAAAAGCATTAGCACTAGATTCATAAATGATGTCTGTTATTAACCAGTTAAAAACTAATATTTAAAGTCTCAATGCTGTAGAGTGTAAATGTGAATTGAGCTTTGCAGTTTTGCCTTGCCTGTAATTGCATTTCTTTTAACAAAGTAAAAAAAAAGGATGTAATTATATATATATAAAAAAAATTAAAGTACAGGGTCACTTTAAATCCATCATGCTGTCCTGCCAAAAACAAACAAATAATTTAAAAAAAACAACAGGTTGTTTATTATTGTTTATATCTCCAGTAAAAGTATAATGCTAACTGGACTCAACTTTAAGTCGCTGTGCTCTTAATACTGTTAACACTATCAGAAAGACGGGGAGTGGGAAGTGGTAGCACAGTTTATAGAGGGGAAGTGCTATTGCAGTGGGTGAAGTGTCAGACTGCTAACATGAAGATGGGAGTTCGATTTCCAGCACCACCGAGTTGCCACTGCTGAGTGCACAAACAAGACCCTTAACCCCCAATTGCTCAATTGTATAAAAGAGATAAATTTAAGCCTAGTCAAATTGATCAAGGTGGCTGAAATATTCAGGAAAAATAAGATAATTTTTATAAATATATAGACATAAATTTGTTAAACGTAAACAAAGCTATAAGATAGCATTTTGACACTAATTGTATGCAAATTTCTGTTCAAACCCAAGTCATTGCTTATCTGCTCTGCTTGTCCAGGTGAAGATATTTACATAATTAACATGACTGCTGTTCCTATACATTACCCCCACAAATCTTTGTGCTGATACGTTTCGAAGGGTTACCTGTCACAAAACGCATGGGTGTGTCAGTGTAGTAAAGTTTTACCACTGTGCCATTCTGGGTCTCTCCCTCCTCTTTTTTTCCTCAGTTCTTTGCTTTAGTAACTCGGGGTTAAGAATCTCGCCAACGGACCTGACGGCTGTGTGCGGCTCTCCACCGTTACGAAATCATTCACAGTGCAAGATTAATGTGAAGAACCAGTGCAGCCCCAAGTCTGTTTTACAGTTTATCAAGTATAAAGCCAGTTAGCTGAAGTGTTAACCAAAAATCTTAAAGTTATAAAAGAAATGTCTTGCAACTGAACAACGGAAATGGGTTGAGTCCCAATGACAATTATTATTTTATTTCTATTGTGTTGCTAGCATTGAATGGTTTCTTTAGTTCTTCATTATGTTTGTTTTACGTCTGCGCTGAGTGTGTGTTTGTGTGTGCACGTATGTGTCTAGTTTTGTGTTCAGGGAGTGACGATCTCTTGTCTCAGGTGCCTCCATCCCTTCTGTGTCTCAACAGTTGGAAGATATTCTGCAACAGAAAACAAGTATAAGGCCATTTTCCTTACCCGCGGGATTTCCTGCAGGACCGATGCTAACCGTGTGTTTACCTTTGAAGCTGCTCTATATCAAATTCCACTTTAATTAACCTAGGTGTGAGGCATCGTACGCAAGCAGCAGGGAAGCACATTACAGCGATCGGCCCACATTAGAGAGACTTTGGCTAATGATGCACTCAACATCCAGAGGACATATTATACGGCAGCATATGCAAAATGCTAGCACAGTGGTTAAGATGTTGGCCTGCTAATTGGAAGATCGGGGTTTGAAATCCAAGACCACTTAGTTACAAATGTTGGGTCCCCTGAATAAGAATACCAATTGCTCTGATGTATAAAAGTGATAAATTGTAAGTATCTATAGTTAGAGGGGTCTGCTGTAAATGTGCATAGGTTCGAATAGGAACACAGGTCAGCGTGACAGTCATAGGCCGATAATTTATCTTCAGTTGACACATTCAACAGCATATCCACACTCACAAACACCTCAGCACCTTGACAGCACAAAGTTTTGCACTGCTACTTTAACATATGATGACATTAAAACTGGAGAGTGACTGGTGTTGGGATGTTCTACCCTCTTGTAAAAGTGTGAATAAATGCAGTGTCTGCAAAAAGAAAATCGACGCCTGTTTCAACATCACTGTCTGTTTAGCCCCAACCACTGATTGGCAGATGCACTCGAGTTTTTTTTTAATGCAAACAATAGCTAATAATAACAGTGGGCATTTACATTTATTTGAACAGAGAGCACAGATGAAGGAGGGTCAAAACAGGGCAGAAAAATAGTCTGTTCTAACTTCTTCTTCTTATTATTATTATATTACTTGATTTTTAATACAATGTAAGTGGACATCAGAAAACAGTGCAAATATAAAATTGAGGTCGTTTATGACCCCTCAACAGAAAGAAAGTAGTGTTTACCATCGGATAAAGTAAAAATCATCATCTCACGTTTTCAACTACACTGTTGCCTCAGACTTACTCGTTGGGGCAAGTGTTTATATTTAGAAATTTTAACTATATATTTTTCATTAGGATTTTGGAATTTCTGTAAACCTTTTTTGAGACCATGTCCAAATATATGTTGTGTAAAAGCTGTCCTGGATACTAAGAAGATCCTGGTGTGGATTAAAAATATATATTTGCAGACATGCTTATCTTATCATTAGTTTGACTAATAGACATGTACTATGCCTGGCAGTCTAGCTTAGTATAGCTTATAGAAAAGTGATAGCTTAGGCTACATTTACACTGCATGTATAAGGTGAACCAATTCTAATTATTTTCTTCAATGGGGCAAAGATGGGATATGACCAGGATAAAGTCATGGATTTATATATTTTAAATGGATTTCAGGCCTGATTTTTATGTGGAAATAAAACATAACAGATGTGTGCATTAGTGGCTGCCATGTAAGCAGGCAGATCTCTTTTTCTCTCTTTTCTAATTAATTGGCAAAAGTCTAGTGGCAGGAAATTAACTTTTAAGTGCACGCATGATGTAGCAGTGTTTCCAATTTCCTAGGGGAAAATTTTTATTGAAGTAGGACCTAAAAGTCCATTGGATCTCAAAGTCAAGATATGATTGAAAATAAATCCCAAACTACACATTGGAACCCAAACCCAATAAGAAAAAAAAGGCAGGCTGCGCCTTACCTTACTACACATACCATCTTTACTACAGTTCTTATTGTCTTTATCTGTTGCTTCCTCTTCAACCTGAAAGCATAGCATCTTTAACACACGCACACACTCTACAACAATGCAACCGAGTAACGCCATCAAAAGCATTGCAACATACCTCTTGTCGCCATTTAAGTTCACAGAAGACCCGTTCGAAACACTCATGCATGTAGTTGAACTGAAGAGAAGAGAAGCTGTTAACATTGAAAAATAGTGCAACACCAAAAAGACCCCCCCCCCACACGTTAGTGAGTGTGGGTGGGTGAGATGGCCATATTGTGTAACACTTACGTATGGAGTGAAGATTTTGACCCAGCGTGGTTTCTTCTCGCCTCGTGCATACTCAAAGCAGAAAGCCATTCCCTCTTCATCAGTGTCCCACCTCTGCATCTCGCCCCACTCGAACGCAATAACCTGATTCTGGGTTTAAGAAGGAATTTATATGGGGTTTACGATTTATTGCACACAATATTTATTTACTCCACATTTGCTACACAACAAAAACACTCCCATATAGTATAACTCCTGTTATAATATTAGCTTAGTTTATTTATCTATATATTGTGTCTGTAAGCCATTGTGCAAGTTGTTGCAGATGAACTTCCATGAGTATAATGTGTAAAGGACATAAGAGACTAGATGCTAAGCAACTTTTTCCTTCTTAATTTAGACAAGACAGAGGTTCTGGGGCCACAGGTAGCCAAATTTTTGCTGACTACGTTAACTATAGACAGTCTTTCTGTTTCATCAAGCCCTATACAGTGAAAGACCTGGGTGTGAACATTGATTTTAAAACTTTCATTTTGATGCCATATACATAATCTTACCAGGGGAGCATTCTTTCATCTTAGGAACATCTCCAAAAAAGACATTGTCACTAATGACACCCCAAAACTAGTTTATTTACATTAGTAGACACTCTTATCCAGATCGACTGAATTTATACATCAATACAGGTTCAGTATGTTCTATACCAAGTATATAATAAGAAACTCTGAAGGGTTAAAGATAAGTAAAAGTGCAATGTCAGTTTAAGTACTTCAGGAAGGTCTTTAGTCATCGTTTGAAGACTGTCAGAGACTCTTTAAGAAAACTTCTAAGTTTCCTTAGATGAAGAAGCAGGTCTGGAGACTCATAGATGTTGAGTATTGTGGTGATCTGGTATGTTTAGATGCGGTCTTCCACACTCATTGGTCATCCAGGTGTACAGAAGGTGAGGGAGGGTGTCTGGTTGCTTTACATAACATAACAGGGATCCCTCCAGTCTGTGCCTCCCCCTGGTCATCCTTTTAGTTATGCTGTTATAGTTATAGTCTTGCCAGAGTCTTTGCCTGCATCCTACACTTAATACATTTTATTACAAATCCTGTGATCAGACAATACTTACTGGTCTGCCTTGTTTTTTCCCCCTCTCTCCCTCACTTTTTATTAAGATACACATGCCACCTCTGGGATGCCCTATGCTATGACCTCCATTCCACGTTGGATCTTTCGGGTCTTTTCTGATTCAACATATTCTGTTAAAAGCATCGCCATGACGAGCTGGGACGTCTCCACAACTGAATAAAGATGCTATAACTACTATACACACACTCACTCACACTGTACAACTCCTGTCTTTGTCTATCACCCAAATGAGGATGGGTACCCTGTTGAGTTTGGTCGCTCCTAAGGTTTCTTCCTATTTTCCTTGGAGAGTTTTTGCCTTGCCACCGTCGCCTCTGGCTTGCTCTCCGGAGACAAACAACTTCTATTATTTCACTCTGCATATGCATATGTAAAGCACCTTTAAGACAATGACCACTGTTAAAAGCGCTGTATAAAATAACTGAATTGAAATGAATTAAATGAGTAAAAAATAAAGATTTCTAAACTATTTGAAAACTTTAAGAAATACAATAAAATACTTAATGTATGTCTAATATCAAATTAACATTAAAGATACGTATACATTGTTTTGCTAACAGGATAACAATAGCTCGGTATATTTTTTTAATTTTTAATGCTATCGAATGAAATACATGTATTTTGGATACTTTGGGCCCAATTGCATTTCTACCCCATATGCCTACTACTGTTTTGAATCTCTCCAAAACAGAAGTTTGGGAAGGGCAAAAGACAGATAGCTTCTTAATAAGATTTCAAACAAAGGGGCATAAGGATTTTTTTTCTTTAAAATTGAAAGGACAATTTATTCATTTCATTTCATTTCATCTTTTTTACCCGCTTATTCCCGAATCCGGGGTCTGCTGGAGCCTATCCCAGCGCACATAGG
>JAOTQW010000036.1:16289294-16300726 GCA_026260075.1 Sisor rabdophorus | reverse complement strand
TAATGCACATGTTTTTGGACTGTGGGAGGAAACCGGAGTACCCGGAGGAAACCACGCAAGGGCAGGGAGAACATGCAAACTCAGCAAAGAAAGACCCCAAGCCCAGGGTCAAAGAAAGATCCCTAGCCCGAGGTCAAAGAAAGACCCCAAACCCAAGCCAGGACCTTCATGTTGTGAGGTGACTGTGCTAACCACTACGCCACCGCACCGCCCCCCTACATAACATAATGTACCCTGTTAGAGTTTTAATCGAAAGTAGTGACTTTCTAACAAACATCCCTATGTCACATTACATCACTTTCGGTTAGCTGTTGTTGCTGTAGAACATTGCCGGAAATCATGCAGATGCAAATCTCCTGATATTTCGTCTAAAACAAGGTTTACATGGAAACAAAATAAAAATCTAGAGAGCAAAAAGACCTTATAACCCTCCACTGACCCACGTGTTTTCTTCTCATAGCACGGTTTTTAAAATCATTATAGATTGACATTCATCGATTTAATTTTTCCTATCTGGATAAGCAGCTGAGGGTAAGGGGCCTTGTTTAGCGGCCCAGTAGTGTCACCTTGGTGGAGCTCGAAATGAATCCATGATTTTCTGAGCAGCATCTTGATTATTGAGCTATCACTTTCCCTACTATACTGTTTGTTTACTCCAGACTGTCTTAAATAAATTAACAATCCTTTCTTAGATGAGATTCTCTTGTAAAACAGAATCTCTTTTGATTTCATGCTGTTTGCTGCTACCACATGAACGACTATTCCAGTAATTGCAAGAATAAGCAGGTGTGTGCATTTGTCCTATAATCAGAAATGTGCTATTAGGTTCCAAAAAGTTTTTATTGATAAAATAGTAAAAACTTGCAACGCTAATAATGCATTTCTCTGGCATTTCGGGTGGTATACTGATTACCATGATATTATGTTGAAGGCTATTTCACACCTTTCCTGGCTGTCTGGGTGCGCACTGGAATTGATTGTGTAGTAAAGACAATCAACCTCATTCTGTATAATTGTGTGTTTGTGATAAAGATTCACAGAGTTGTGGAGCTTCGGCTGAGCGTTCTGATTGATTCAGAATTGTATTTTCAGCTTAGAAATCATCTACAGACAATTGTGTTAACAATTGTGAATAATAAGCAGACTGATGGCTGAGTTTGTCTGTAATATGAATATGGAATCATCTGTATTATGAATATAAGTTGCTGTACGGTTTATGCCTATTATGTCAATTCATTACATCCAGTATTTATATTCTAATCTAAGAATCTAAAAATATAAGAATATAATTGAGTTTTGAAAGTATTTGCCTCCCCTGAACATTCGAACTGAACTAAACAACTAAAGAAACATTACCTGGCATGACTATAAATAAATTCAATTGAAGAAGGGAAATCTTTATTCCCTAACTCTGCGGGGTCTGCTGGAGCCTATCCCAGTGCACTTGGGGTGAAAGACAGGGGTACACCCTGGACAAGTCGCCACACACACTCACACACACTTTATGGGGAATCTGAAATCACCAATCAACCTAATGTACATGTTTTTGAAATTTGGGAGAAACCGGAGAACCCGAAGAAAACCCATGCAAATGCAGGAGGAACATGCAAACTCTGAAGAGAATACCTTTCACTGTAACAGAATACCTTTCACTGTAACAGAATACATTTCACTGTAACAGAATACATTTAACTTTAACAGAATACCTTTAACTGTAACAGAATACATTTCACTGTTGCAGAATACATTCAAGCATTACAGAATAGCTTTTACCCTTACAAAATAACTTTCACTGTAACAGAACACAGTTTACCCTTACAGAATACCTTTTATTGTAACAGAATACCTTTCACTGTTACAGAAATAGTGTTTACTGTTACAGAATACCTTTTATCATTAAGAAATACCCTTTACTGTAACAGAATACCTTTTAGCATTACAGAATACATTTTACCCTTACAGAATACCTTTCACCATAACAGAATAGCTTTCACTGTAACAGAATACCTTTCACTGTAACAGAATACCTTTCACTGTTACAGAATACCTTTTAGAATTATAGAACACCTTTTATCTTTACAAAATACCTGTCAGTGTAACAGAACACAGTTTACCCTTACAGAATACCTTTCACGGTAACAGAATACCTTTCAGTGTAACTGAATACATTTAACTGTAACAGAATACCATTCACTGTTACAGAAAATTGTTTACTGTTACAGAATACTTTTCTGTTACAAAATATCTTAGCCACCAGTTTTTGCTTTTCTGGTTGCTTTTATTTCTATCTTTCTGCAATTTATATGGTTGTTTGGTGTACAGTGATATGCAGCTCAGTACCTCTGTGTTCAGTGAAACATAGTAGGTTATTTGTGGGTGGACAAATTACTGACATGGTGGATTAAGATCCCAGACACTCTCCAATTATTATCAGTGACCAAAGTTCACCAGATAATACAAATTGGACATTAATCTAAAAGGGACATTTAATAGACAGGAATGAATGTGTTGCTTAGGTGTCCCAATGCTTTCGTCCATATGGTATACCATAGATATAAATTACCTCCACGTGTCAGTGCTTGTCTGTTGAAGGTTGTCACTCTGACTGAATAGTGGAGAAGGTTTTTAATAACACCTCTTACCAACCTACGACCTCATCCTGCGTTTCCCTTCTGATGTCATGCCGTTCTGATGATTTAACCAGTGTCACATAGAGCGGGTAAAGGTTTTAACAGCATCAGGGAGAACTTAATAAGTAGTGCAGCATGTGTAAGCAACTGTTGTACTGGTAGCTCTGTGGTTGAAGTGTTAAACTGCTATCAGTATATTGTGGCTTTAATTCCTAGCACCAAGCATATGTCATTCTAACAAAAGGCAGAAAGGAACTAAAATGGTTTTCTTAGATCCTGACAATCAAATAATGCTCTTAATAACCACTTTTTGCCAACAAGAAATAATAATTTTTGCCATTTTCCATGCACTGACTGTCTTAGTCAAAACTTGTGGTTAATGGTTCATGTGACAGTGGATATTTATATTTATGTAGGGCTTTTTAGCTACTTCCACTATCAACATATTTATGTATTAGTTTTAAAGAAATAAAAAGGGGGTGGTGTAGGGGGTAGCACTTTCGCCTCACAGTAAGAAGGTCGTGGGTTTCGATTCCTGGGTCTTTTTGTGCAGAGTTTGATGTTTTTTCCGTGCTTCTGTCGGTTTTCCTCCGGGTACTCTGGTTTCCTCCCACAGTTCAAAAACATGTGCATCAGATTGATTGGTGATACTAAATTGCCCATAGGAGTGAGTGTGAGTGTGTGTGATTGTGTTTGGCTGCCCAATGTGTACCCTTGCCTCTCGCTCTGTGTGCTGGGATAGGCTCTAGCAAACACCCGTGACCCAGAGCTTGGGAATAAGCGGTTATAGAAAATAAATGAATGAATGAATGAATTAATGAATGGAAAGAAACAAAAAGGTGGAAGGTTTCATGCTTTTTGTACATTGATATCAAACCCATTTCTGCCCTACCTCTGTGATGTCTCAAATGCTTTTTTGTAAGCGAATACAATTCAAAGGCGTCACATTGGAGCGCTGGTATACAAGCGCCCTTTATTTACACATCCCTATAAATTGAAATTCTGTGAAACAACAGTCCTTAAGCTTTTTGATACCAGGGATCACTTTCATGCCTGAGAATTTTTCCCTGGACCAGGTAGAGCAGGGGTTCCAATCACAAAAACCTTTCTCAGTTTATAATCCATATTATAAATGCAGTCATTACACTTTATATAAGGTAGTCACCATTACAGGTATGAATCTTTTCCTTTAAATGCAGCTTTCTTTTTGCTGGCACTCTGTGACCTTGACAGTCTGCTGCCCCATCGTTTGCTCGTTTCTTTCTAAAAAGCACAAAATTATGATTTTGGCAAATTTTTAAAAAAGAGTTAGCCTGTGTCGCTGACACATGAAATAGTGTGCCAAAGTCAAGTGTCGTATTGTCGTGAGGGAGCAAAACAGTCGGGTTTTTTTTAAATAATGAATGAAAAAAGACAAACAAATAAAAAATAACTAGCATTTCAAAAATATTTTTTCCCCTTGCAGCCCAGTACCAAATGATCTGCAGACCAGGGTTGGGGACCCCTGCTGTAAGAAATTTGCATAGGCATCATGAGTGTAGGAACATATTTTATTATGGGAGTGGTAAGGAGTAGAATTTGTTGTTGAATAGTGCTGCAGTGAATAATTATTAACCCCAAAAAATGTCCACCTGGTGGCAGGTTCCAACAAGTTTGCTTAGCATACGAAAAAAGTAGTTCAAAACATTTGCATCTTGAAAAGCCAAGGAAGGAAAGCTTACAAATTTTAAGGATTTTTTCCAGTTATTAAAAGTCTGTTTTAAAAGATACCAATGATGCATTCAGCAATACTTTCGAAAGTGATTTTTTTTGTTGACAAATTTGTGTCATTTAAATTATTTGTTGGCATTTCAAATAATTATGTGGCTTTTAAAATATATGTTTAAACATTTTTATAGTTTTATATATTAAATATAATAATAATTTTTTGTAATCTTATTAATATTTTTGGGTGGCTAAAACGGATTATCTGCATTTTTCCTATGGAAAATGTTGTATTGCAATACAAACATACAACTTAAGAAAACACCTCCAGAACTACTGTACTGGTTCTGGTTTTGCTGCGCGGCGTGGTGGCGTAGTGGTTAGAGTTGTTGCCTCACAGCGAGTGGTCTCGGGTTAGATTCCCGGGCAAAGGGTCTTTCTGTGCAGTGTTTGTCCAAAAACATATACATTAGGTTGATTGGTGATTCTAAATTGGCCATAAAAAAGTGAGGGGTGGTGTGTGTGTGTGTGTGTGTGTGTGTCCAGGGTGTACATTTTCTGCCCCTAGAGAGCTGGGATAGGCTCCAGCAGACCATGTATTAGGAAATAAGCGGGCTAAAAGAATGCATGCATGCATGAATTAATCAAGTTATAAATGAATGAATGAATATGGTAAAAATATGTTCAGACTCATTTTCGAAAAGACGCAAAGGGCAACAAAATGATTAATTTGTTTACACTAATCAAAGATGTACCATAAGTGAATTCCATTCTGTTAAAGCAACCCATGATCAGCATATTACATATATCCTAAAGTTCCTAAATTCTGTGTTCTGCTGTACATTGTTCCAGCACCCGCTTCCAGAACTATTTTAAACTGGGTTACGTTTAACTCAGCATTTTCGGAGTGTCTTAAGTTCTCCTGTACGTATACTCTTGAGTGTTCTCTGAGGACCGTCGCTTTTAGTCTGGTTTACCTGAAAAAATAATGCTAAGAGAGAACGGGAGAGAATTTTGGTAAAGTTCCTGAAGTAAGTCCTGCAGGGGATAGTATAAAGAGTAGCACTGCAAAAGGATCTGAGCCGAGGACGCCAAATAATGCAGGATGAGCGCTTGTAAATTTAGCAGTGGTAATTTTCAGCTTGAGAAGCACTTTCCTTGCACAGCTGATGAAGAGGCTCATACTGACACATACTGTTTCTCAAACACTTTTATAATACCATCCGCTAAATTCATAAATGACCTTCACTGCAGTTACCACCACAGAGAGAGAGAGAGAGAGAAAGAGAGAGAGAGACGAGAAGCAATGAGAAGAGAGATAGTGAGCTGAATCAGCAATCAGCATTACAAGCAAGCAGTGTGCTTGTCTTCCCATGTTGCCCTTATTTTCCCTTCCTTCTTCTTAATTAACCCCAGCTCTCTATTTAATTAAAGAAGAGCATCTGCCTTGCTAACACAGACACACACAGTGGAATAAAGGTGTATAGTTTTGTGTTGATTAGGGAGAAAGTAGGCGTCTGATCACTTTTTATTCAAACACCAATATCACTCAGTTATATGTGGGGGGGCTTAAATGTATTCATAGTGATTGTGTGTGTGTGTGTGTGTGTGTGTGTATGTGTGTGTGTGTGTATACACTATATTGTCAAAAGTTTGTGGTCACCTGAATGTCAAACATCTGGTTTCAAATTTTTCCAATTTTATTATTTGATGAAGTTCCATTTTTTTTGGTGAGACTGGTGTGAGATATCTCTTTATTCAGCTCCAACAGTATAAGTGAGATCAGACGCTAATGTCAGGTTAGGAGGTCTGGGGTGCAGTCAGCATTCCTTTCACCATTCTCTTTTGTCATTCTCTCTCTAAGACTGACGGTCTCTCTCTGTCTGTCTGTCTCCCTCGTTATAGTAAACACTATGGTGATAATGGTTATAGTACCCTTTTGCAGTACACCATTTCTCTCACAGCTATTCTTCTCGAAATCCTTTCAGCTTCATGTTATATTTATATTAGAACTGTAGTTACAGCTCCTACACCTAAGACAGACAAGCAGCAAAGTAATATGCCTGCCACAACAAGGTCATTTTATCCTATTTTGTACTATACGTGAATTTGCTTGACCCTTGTATCAGATACA
This sequence comes from Sisor rabdophorus, assembly GCA_026260075.1. Lineage (NCBI taxonomy): Eukaryota > Metazoa > Chordata > Actinopteri > Siluriformes > Sisoridae > Sisor > Sisor rabdophorus. The sequence continues at coordinate 16,294,258 of JAOTQW010000036.1, read as the reverse complement.
GAAGCATCAGTTCTAATACTGCACCATCTTTTAGGAAGCGATGTAAGAGTTAATGACTTAAAAAAACCCAACTTTTTACCGCCCTATAACCACAATAGACCATGGCTTCAATAACTGTAATACCTCTGCAATGTTGGTGGCACTTATTTCCTCTCTCCTTTTCTCTGTCAGACCAAGCTGCTATATATATTCCCTGGAGTTGCAGCCCCACGTCTCCTTGGGGACTCTTAGAACACAGCGTCTCACAAATCCCAGGTTGTTTTTGGACCACCAGCTATCAGTTTTTACTTGTAGTGTGAATCATAATATAAATTTCTCCTTTGCACTGTAAGAGGGATCCGTTCAGTTATCTTGACAGAGGACACTGGAGGTCCTTGTTTTGTTATTTTCAGACTGGACTATTGCCACATGTCCCTGGAAGGTATTTTCTAATACCGCTTTTCCAGCAGTGCCGGTGCTGCAGCCAGAACCAATGCTTAGCCAAAGCTGGCACTTTCTTTGAACCGCCTCGTGTATTGGCGGGAAGTGGAACCCACTATGTCACCAACATGTAACTGGAATCGCTTGCCGTTTGTCTTTTTTCAAGTTTTTAACTTGTTGACCTATCAGATGAGAAATCAGTTAAACCTTGTGGATGCCGTTTGCCCACTATCTCTTTTTCATGCACTTCTTTTTAGTTAAACTTAAACTTCAAGGTTAACAAGAAGAGCATTGCTCTGTTCTGTGATAGTGAGCAAGGACCTAAGCCCTGTTTTGTAGGATTGCAAAAAATGTAAGAAATCTGAAATAACGTATCTTCCAGGCGGGGCGGCGACGGAGTTTGTATGTTCTCCCCGCATTTGTGTGGGTGCTTTTTTCCCTCACTCCAAAAACATGAGCATTAGGTTAATTGGTAATTCTAAATTGCTTATAGGAGTGAATGTGAGTGCGTGTGGTTGTGTGGCCCTGTGAGGGACTGGCAACCTGTCTAGGGTGTACCCCTCAGCCTTTTGCTATGTGTGCTGGGATAGGCTCCAGCAGACCCCCGTGACCCTGTGTTTGGGAATAAGCGGGTATAGAAGATGAATGAATGTATGCCAGAAATTGAAATAAAAATTAGAATACCCCTGCTGGGATCATGAGCAAGGCCCTGAACCCTCAGCTGTTTAGCTGGATTCAGTAAATAATATAAATGTATATATTGAGTAAATGATATAAATGATCCTTATTCAGTTCATTCATTCATCTTCTCTAGTGCTTACTCCCAAACTCGGGGTCACGTGGTCAGCTGGAGCCTATCACAGTGCACATAGGGCGAAAGGCGTACACTCAGTCTATCACAGGGCCACACACACACACACACTCACTCCTTTGGGTAATTCAGAGTCACCAATCAACCTAATGCACATGTTTTTGGATTGTGGGAGGAAACCAGAGTACCCGGAGATAACCCATGCAAGTGCGGGAGAACATGCAAACTCTGTGCAGAAAAACATTATTCCCATTAAATTTTGCCCTGCTGATTTATTAAAATTATTACTCAAATCTGATGTTACACTGTGGTAAGTTCAAGCAATTAAACAAAAATAAAATTACGTTTCTAATAAAAACATAGCATGAAAACAGAGTAGGTATGTTTGAAGCAAAGGCTTCAAGATAAATTCCCAAATTGCATCAAATGCCCTTTGCTCGCTGTAGTGCTTTTAAATTCGAGAGTAAAAGGAATTATTATAACATGTGCACTATATGTCTGATAAAACGCAAATTGAAATTCAGCTGCAAAAAAGGAAGGAGCAAAACTCTTTTATTCTTTTTATCAAGGTCATGTAACACTCAACTTTCCCATTGTGGTGGCTCATTTTGGTCGCTCGCCAGTTATTACTGCTTCGAACCACCTGACCATATCTGGTTGCTCTCATGACAGACCTGTCTTTTCAGGCGATTTAAATTGTATTTGATTTGAAATATGAGGCTGTTTTTTAATGACATTGTGCCATTTTTCTTTCAGAATGTCCAGAATAAGAAAAAAACACAGCAGCCTATATGATACCTTTACAATGAGACTTACGAATTTACTGCAACCCATAAACGCCAGGGCTGCTTTCTGAGCTCAGTTAGTGGCTCAATTGGTTACAGCGCTCAATTGGTTACGGTATGAGTTGCTGATTGGAAGACCTGGGAAACAAGCCCCAAGACCGCAAGTAGGCAACCAATGGGTCCTTGAACATGAACCATTAACCCTTCCTGTTTCAGGGACGCTGTGTCATAGCTGACCCTCGAACCCCGACATGGGCTATGCAAAGAAAGAGGTTTTACTGTGCTGTAAAGAAATTTTATAGCATGGCAGAGTTTGTTTTTTTTCTAGCCATAGAAGTACAAGTTAATTATTAGATTGTTAATGGATCAGGAAACAGACTCCGTGACTTTGACCTCAATGAGACATAATGTTGTTGCTCATTTTTAAAAAAGCAAGGAGCATGTCACCTGAAAGTAAAGCGTTTTCAAATTGTCTGGAGAAGGGGGCAGCTCAATAGACTGTATAAATATTAATGAGGCTACTGCTGAGCCTCCAAGTCCTTTGATAAAATTCCAATAGCATAAAACTGAGAATCCTATATTAAAACCACCATATATCAAAATTAAATATGAGTCAATTGGAAGGAGGAATTAAATATTGAGTTATCATCGTCCTATGCAGTTCTTTTTTTTGAAGCTCAAACCCAAACTGCTATTTTTTTCATTGACTCTGGGGTTTAACAGGCCTCTCTGACCCTTTTTTTTACAATTTCACCAGAAATGTTAAAAAAAAAAAATTTGTCAAGTGATACATTCTTGGATAAATAAGGATCAAATCCTCCAGTGGCTGAAGCTTCGCTTGCCTCCTACAATTTACATAAATTTTTTTGGAGTCTATAGGTTTTGGAGCAGCCTTGAGGATGTAATCTGTTTTCTCTTCTTCATTGTCTTGGCTCTGTGATGCGTAGCCAATCGAGTGTGTGTGGAGAACACAGCACCCTACTGAGCAGTAAAAGTAGTCACGCGTGCGTGTTATTGCCTGGTGTTGTTTATGTGTTTGACGATAGCGAGGGAACGACTTTCATTACTTCCATTTTTATTACCATGCTTAGTTTTCTCAAAAACGTGCTCCTATGCGCTGCTGAGAAATGGACCTTTTTAAACCCGTATTAGTCAACGTTTTCATCATTAAAATCAGCAGTACGAGTAACGGCAGCTAATGACACCCCTATCAATAAAGAAAATAAACTTACTAGGCTATTGTTTTGCTCCTTAAACCTTTACTCTCTTTTGACTAGTTCTTTTTCTTTACTGTCTAGATGGCAACCTTTTACATCTTCTTTTGTTCTCTTAAAAGTAAATGTTTTTATTCCTATAGCGGCTGCTCGATTGCAGCCACACAATCCATTTCTGCTTGATTCTTTGAAAATGCACATTTTATAAACAAAAACGTAAGAATTCATTTCGGCTAAGAGACGTCGCTTAGACCCACATTACCGCAGGTGAATCGCAGCTTTATAGATGGCATATCATTTGAAAGCATTTCAACTGTTCTGGTCTAAAATATATTAATGGTTACATTTACGTTAATCTTTTTAAATTGTGCTTATTGTATACAATAATCATTTTTTTAACCACTACTGACACTTCAGTAGTTTAGTAGTCAGGTTGTTGATAAGGGAGTCGTTAATTTAAGCTAGATCCTTCCAGTGCACTAAGACATTTGCTCTTTAAACAATACCACAATGCACCACCGAATCCTCCCAGCCTATCCCAGCGCACATATGACGGGAGGCAGGGGTCACCTGTCCAACGCACATATAGACAAACAACCATACGCACTTACATTCTCTCCTATGGGTAATTTAGAATCACTAATTAACCTAATGTTTTTGGACTGTGGGAGGAAACCGGAGTATCCGGAGGAAACCCACACAAGAGCAGGAAGAACATGCAAACTCTGCACAGAAATACTCTGGATTTAAACCCAGGACCTTCTTGTCGTGAAGCGACCGTGCTAACCACTAAGCCACCAGGCCACCCAGAACAGTATACATACACTATAAATGAAACCCGCTGACAGGTGAAGAGAATAGCCACTGTTATAGCTGTACAATAAAAGCTGTCAAAGGGGTGGAATATATTCACAAGAAGTACACAGCCAGCTGTCTAAGTGTTGATGTGTTGAAAGCAGGGCAAATGGGCAAGAGTAAAAATCTGAGCAGCTTCAAAACATTTTAAGGTGTTCCTGGTATAGCGTGTTACCAAAGGTTGTCTAAGAAAGCAACAGGGTTATGGGTGCCTAAAATTACAAGTAGTGCCACTGGCACAGCGTAAATTACATTTCTGGTAGATTTTGGTGTAGATTACTTTTCTGGTAGATTCAAATTTCATGCCATTATCCAAAAAAAAATTATTCTTCCTTCATTCATCTTCTGTACCAGCTTATCCCAGAACTTTCCGGGGTCTCGGGCGGTCTGCTGGAGCCTATCCCAGTGCAAATAGAGCGAGAGGCAGGGAGGTACACCCTGGACAGATCGGCAGACCATCGCAGGGCCACACACAACCACACGCACTTACATTCACTCCTATTTGGAATCACCAATCAACCTAATGCACATGTTTTTGGACTTTTGTTAGAGGAAACCGAAGTACCTGGAGGAAACCCATACAAGCGCGGGGGGAACATACACACTCCGCATGTGCATTAGGTTGAGTCATTCATTCATTCATCTTCTATACCCGCTTATTTCTGAATCCGGGGTCACAGAGGTCTGCTGGAGCCTATTCTAGTGCACATAGAGCGAGAGGCAGGGGTACACCCTGGACAGGTCGCCAATCCATCGCAGGGCCACACAAACACAACCATACACACTCACATTCACTCCTATGGGCAATTTAGAGTCACTAATCGACCTTATGTACATGTTTTTGGACTGTGGGAGGAAACCAGAGTACCCAGAGGAAAC
>JAOTQW010000036.1:16197474-16211314 GCA_026260075.1 Sisor rabdophorus | reverse complement strand
TGTGTAGATGCATGCATGCATGATGCTATTTGTCAAGCAGATTGGCCTGTTGAAGTTTCTACTCCATAGAATCAAACACTCCTGCTGAGGCCTCAGAATAATAACTCTGTCCGACAGGCCGCATCAGCAGCGTTATTATTATGTGAGGAAATTGGACTAAACTAATATTTCATTTTTCAGTTCCAAAATTAAATCTGGGTGGAAAAAATTGGCGCTGATCAAAATACACACGGAGACAGCTGCTTACAGGCAAGCAATGCATACACGTTGTATCTTCCATTCACTTTAACCACACCAGCACCTACAGACAAGGGATGCAAATGTTGGGCCATATGATAGAACATGACGTACAGTACCCCCAAAATAAAAGGCCTATGCCCTCATTCATTCTAATTGCCCTTCTTTAGAGGTACCCCTGCCTACTGGTATTTGTCTGAAGTTGTAGCACAGCGGTTGAGGTTACAGTGTCAAACAAGCAACTGAAAGAATATAGGTTCAATTCCCAGCCCTACAAAGTTGCCACAGCTGGTCTCTTTAGAAAGTCCCTTAACCTTTAACTACTCATTTCATTAAATGTAAACCTATCTGTATAAAGGGCCTGCCAAATGCCAGAAATGTAAATAACCTGTTATAGCAAGGTGTCCGTTGCCCCAGGGACAAGGAGAATATACTGGCTACATGTAAGTAGCAGTAATGGCTTCTTTTTTCCTACACCACTTGTTTTTATGAATTGCAGCTTCATTATTGAACAGTAGTTGTGTTTCATCAGCCAATTACTAGTGCTTCTCTCTCACACCTTGCTGCAGGTCCCTGTTATTAAGGTGTGTGTGCTGTCTTTCACAAACCTGCTATTCTTGACTTGTTGTCTAAGTGCTTTAGACACTTGCACAATGGTGTTTGTTCAAAAGACTTTGGACACCAACACATCACACACACATACTTTTCCTTCACTGGAACAGGCTTAAACACTATTCTAAGATCACAATAATCCTGTGCTTAAAGCCGCCCAACTTTTAAATTGAGAATTTAAAAGTAGATATATTTATTCAATTAATAGGTTTAATTAACTTAAAAACTATTGTAAGGTTAAGTGTTTGTTTTCTGTTTGTAAATTTAAGCACTTGGCAAAACATTTTATAATAGTATTAATTATATATATTTAGAATAGTATAAAATGGACTAGTAGAAATAAAATTGTATAATATTATAAATACATCTACATCTACAAAATATATAAATATTTAAATTCCCAAATATTCATCAACATGCCTGAAAAAAGTACAGACACTGCCAATTTTGGTTTGGCTTAATAAAGAGGTGGGGGTATCCTAAGGGTTTTCCTTTTCCCCCCTGTGCCTTCAAAAACTAGCTCTTTACTGTTCCTTTTAAGATACACAGGTACCCGTGGAGAGCTGTGCATGCAGAACACTTACAGATGACAAAGGTTTCTTCAACAAGGTTGGGTTGCCATATAGTATAAGCCGAAGGTGTTCACTCCCAATTTATTTCAACAGTTAACCCCCAGCAATGTTGATGGCACAGAGCTTTGGAATCCTCAGAATCTCACTAGTCTTAAATCAGCAGGAACCTATGACATCAGTGGGCAGATCATCTGCTACGAACCATTTTAATAACCAGGTTAGAGAACAAACGGTTACATTGCTTAGTTCAGCAGTGTTTACAGAAGAAAAAAAAAATCAACATTCTCATTGCCATCAGATCGAAGACTTAAAGTTGAGCTACAAGCTACGAGACAGCGGAGAGATGGCAGCCGTAGCATGTATTTAAGAACTGCCATAAAATAATTCCAGTTTACCTTTTTATATTTCTACATGTTGTGCTGCCATTCTTTATTCTTCACCAAACAACAAATCAAAAACCCATTTCCAACCAGTGCACATGCACTGTTGGGCTCTTGACCTTCTCTCTGTTCTAGATGCACTGCATATGCAAACAAAAAGAAGTTCACTGTACTGTAATGTGTACATGTATTTAATATAGTATGTACACCAATCAGGTCAATGTGCTAATTATCAGATTAATTCGAAATAGAGAGACAGCACGAGTCAGTTTAAAAGAAAATGTATTACATTGCTATGACTTTGTGGGCAGGGAAATAATCAATAGAATATTATCAAACAAGTGCTGGAGAATTACATGGTTTGTAATCAAACAGTTTAGTTGGAGGTTGGATGGGATTAAAATCTGCATGGGAATTCATTCATTGATCTTCTATACCCACTTATTTTCTATAACTCTGCTGAAGTCTCCTAGAGGGAAATTTAGAGTCACCAATCAACGTAATGTACATGTTTTTGGACTGCGGGAAGAAACCAAAGTACCCGGAGGAAACCCTCACAGACGTGGGATTCTCGGTTTGTTCTGCATCAGCATGGCAGTATCTGGAATGATGTTGTAGGTAGCAGTGTGTATCAGCCATTAGTTTTTTGTTTTTTTTTTTAGCAGTGTGTATCAGCCATTAGGTTTTGTTTTTTTTTTTATCGATGAAAAAATCTTTAAACGCAACAAGCCCACTCACCAGTATCAATGTGTGCAATAAGGCTGCATGTTCTAATTTAATCACAGCACTTGTCTGTACATAAAATTCTATATTGTGCCACAACCATACATCATTTAATATCATGTATAATTTTTTTCCCCCTTTAGAATTACTAAACACTACTAAAAAAAAAAAAACACTGAATAAGCAAGATGTAATCATTTTACTGTTGTCCTGTGAATGCGCCTATTATTTTACTTTGTTTTTTGTTTTTTGTATTAAGGACAGTTTAATCTCTCTGATCTGCAATTACTTTTTAATCATGTTCTTTTATTCTCTTGTAGCTGGGTGACGGTCTGCAGTCTGGTATTTTATGTGAACCATTGTGCAGCTTTTGTGTGTGTACACATGTATAGAAGTGTGGGCATGCATATTTTGTGCACCATGGGCTCTGAGCTCTTGTGATGCCAGTCCCCTTTGTGACCCAAGCTTGTTCTGAGGTGCCAGTGGACGGATGTCGAAACCCAATCAGCTAGGCTGAATTGGAAGCTTTTGGACAGAGACAGATGGAGAGAAGGGAAAGAGGTCGATGGAAATGAAAGCAGAGGATGGAAGAAGAGGGTGTTTGTAAAAAGCACTTTTATCCCCAAAGATTACAATGCACTGACCGTGAAAGAGTTTAAATAAATGTTGAGCATAGAATGGATGAGTGTTGGGGAAACAGATGAGAGAGAAAGAGAGAGAGAGATAGAGAGAGAGAAAAAAATAGGGGGAGGAGAGCAATGCCAACTGAAAGGTTCATTTGACAGTAAAAGTCGTTGATAAAGCGGGGCAGCTAATAGTGGAGGGGTAAGGATGTTTGATGAAGACTTGATAAACATCACAAAGAGAAGAGAAAGCAAGAACACAAATAAAAGGGCTACACAGAGCTATAAATGTTTTCCTACTGTTTACTGTAACTGGGATACTCCTCACCCCGTTAAGCTTCTGAATATGGTTTCAAAAAATGCCTGCGTTACAGTGAGGAGGAAAAATAAGGAAAGAATGCGATGATGCTAGTCACCAATTTGAAGAGCAATAAAGTCCATTGACCCACTTTATAGATGATGGATGTTCAGAGCAGCTTGGATTTATCGCTAATGTTTGTTAGCCGGCACCATTTTTAGTACCCTTCCTTAACCCACTTACTACATCAGACCAAAGCTTGTCACGACACGCACGACTTTTACAGGGCTTTCATGGTGTTATAATTAAAAATATTCTGCTCATATTGTTGTCAAGCAAAGTCATCTTATTCTATGTGCTGCTTAATTCAATCTTTTGACTAATGTTCAAAACTCAGGAATCAAGTGCAACAAAAATGTTTCTTAAGACACTCACATAAACTACCTTCTTAATATATGCTACTAAATATATATAGTGATTAGTATGGCTCAGACGGAACAAAATGTTCATCCACTATAGCAATTATTAGCTCTATATTTATTGCAAACCATTGCGATATTCATAAGTCCACTTTAAGTTATAAAGTATAGTCTAAGTTCTAGATTGATGCAAAAAGTAAAATATCATCTGCAAGCCGCAAAGCTTTTAATAGCAAGCTAAACTTGATGAGCCAGAAGCACCCGTATTTAAGTTTTAAGTGATGATCACATGCAGGCTAAAGTGCTATGTAGTCTATGTAAATTCAGGTTGGGAATGTAACGGGGAAATGCTACAAATTGTTATAGTCACCTCGAAACCAAACACAAATTGTATCGGCTCTGAACGATCTTATTGGTAAAATAAAAATAAGCTATATCTAGTGTCTTTAGCAGAAAAATATAGTGATAATAATTTGAACTGCAATTTGAACTGCAAAACTTCAAATGGCTCCTATCAGATGTTTCTCTGCTTCTGGTATGTCACTCCGGTCATTTGTGTTGGATTTTTTTTTTTGGGTTATTGAGTGGAAATCTTGCAGTTCATATTTCCATATTCATCTAAACGCCCATTATTAGCAGCAACGTAAAAGGAGATTATTTATGTAGTTTTGTCATTCTTGCCTGCACTGCACTGGTAGCTTCCTATACACTTTATTATCAAAAGGACTGAAACTTAAATTACTATAACTGTGCTATTGCAGGCCCTGGCAGTAGATTGGTGATTCTAAATTGCCCATAGGAGGGAGTGGGAGTGTGGAGTGTGTGGTTCCTCATCTATGTTCGGCCATGCAATGCGACCTATCCAGGGTGTAACTCCCGCCTCATCACTTTATGTAAGCTGGAATAGGCTCCAGCGTACCACCGTGACCCAGTAACTGGGCATTGCGATCTAGACAGCAGGATGACCATCCCTGACCAAACACGAAGAAAGGGTACCAGCAAGTATAGATGAATGAATGAAACCGATATGAATATAATGAAGGGTTTTTGTAATGTTACAGGTTGTAAAGGTTGATGCTGATTCGTTGAAAGAAATGCCGTTTCATCATACTTTTCATCAATACCATTCTAATGGGATATTTGTGTCATTTTTATTAGGTCCCAGCTTTTATGTTATTCCTGGTTAAGGACATAGACATAGGAAACGTTGACGTTTGTAAATGCTTATTCGAGTTAAAAGGAATGTTTTGTATGCGTATTTTGTTAAAAATAAGCTTCATGCTGAAAACTAATTCTTACTGTAAGAGATAGAACATGTCATTTTGAACAGATCATGAGGGTTTAAGGCACAGGATGCGAGGCTGTGTTTAAGGCACGCAGAGCTCTCATTAGCTTGAGGTTTGGGAAGAGTAAATGCAGGAACAAGAGTAAGTGAGGGGTGGGTAGGCTGGCGCTGAGCCTGTTTCTGGGCTGGCTTGTTCCCAGGCCATGACACCTCTGGCCCAACAGACACGCACACACACACAGTGCTCTAAACGTATGTTAGGAAAATATTGCAAGCTGTTGCATAATTAAAAATTTGTATAAACCTTAAGATTTTATAGATTTACAGAAAAGCCACGCACAAGATTTAACCTTTGCTCAGTGGTCTCCATGAATGACTAGTATTTGCTTATGCTTTCCTGTCTAAAAAGATTATAGTCCGCCATAAAAAAACCCTCTTGTGTGTTTTTTTTACTCTTATGAAATAAGAAATTCATGGAAAAGGCAGCAAAAGCCATTTTCATGTCTGCATCTAGCAATGAAATGGGCTCCAAGTGTCCACTTCAGTACTGTTGTGTCAGCGGATCAAGTTGGCGCAGAGCCTTTCGAAGGCCACTCTCTAATCTTTCAAACCTTGACACCCTCTTCCTCACATACTCCATTCGAAAGCCAACATGTCCGGTACTCGGTGGTGCCGCTGCTCCTGCTGACTCTCGGTGAAAGGGCCGCAGCGCTAACATGCAGAAAATAGCCACCGCTCCTGGCTTGATAAACGCATTTACACTCTGGAGGCTTTCAGTGCCATCCTAAATGCTAACCACCTGCCTTCTTTATGCACACACGCACAAACACTTCACCAGCCCCACATGACTGCTTTTTTGGAAGAGGTGCCCTGTCGTTCTAGTGAAAAAAACAGCCAGTTTGTGAGTTTGCTGTACACACAGCTGCTTGCCTACCGTGCACATCTGAATTGTAACTCACCATCTGCTCTGAACACACTGCTGTAAATAGTTTTTTGAAATTTTGTGGCGCATGAATGTCGTCAAGAATTCATAATGCACTCAATTTAAACTCATTTAGCATGGCTTAAAATTACTACGCTTGGCCTATACTGGTATCCTTTTCATACGCTCAAATAAAAACTTCCTTTCCAGGAGCAACAAGCCATGCCTTCGTAGTATTTTAAGCAGTGCATTCGCGGAAACAAGTAAAAAAAAATCACAACGGCCCCTTTTCCTGTTCTTTATATTGTGAGTGGACAAATAAAATCTTTGTTTTAATCTCTACCACTGATGTCTGAGCCAAGTTCCTTGCACTCGAAGCAATAATAGTTGGAACCAAAATGGCATTATGGAAAGCTAAAGCTATTTAACAGCGATGCACTTGATACGTAAAGACTGAAGGGCTGCTCAAGAATATTAAGCAAACTTTAATTAATTAAACATGGTCCTGTGAGCCAAGAGAGTATGTTTGTATTTAGGGGAAACTCTGCTCATCTGCAGGAAGCAAAGTTAAAGCTTGGAAGACATAACTCTCATTCCAGCCGCCGCACCTGGCCAGTGAGGAAGTGCGAGAACACAGCGTGTACCAAAATATATCACAACGTGTAGACTACACACTGGGACTATTCAGGGTCAAATTTTCAAGAAGCCATTTGCATTATCCCAAAGGCAGTGTTTGACATTGTGCAAAAAAAGTTTGGGTATAGGATGCAGAGGACTGGAGTATAGGGGGGAAATAAGCAAGAATTGGCACTGACTAGCCTAAGTGGCTAAAGAGGAAACAGCATGAGGGTACTTAAGGTTACAAAAGGCAGGAAGGACGGATGTTGAACAGAGACCAGGAAAGGGAGAGAAGCAGTGAGAAGGTAAAAGGACAATGTGGACTTATAGTCCTAAAGGCCAGTACAATGCTTTTCTTTTTTTCTTTTTTACTGAAATTGACATTTGCAAGTAATTATTAAAGCCATTCTTTAACATTTTGGTACAAAACTGAGGGGCTAAAACCTGAGACCAGCCTGATATTGACATTGTATTATGAGCAGACCTGCTGTAAATCCTTTGTTGCTATATATCTATATATATATATATATTACATATAAATAATAGACAACAACAATAACGGCTTGAAAAACGAATTGATTAGATTGAAATGTGGGAAATTTGGAGGCCAAATCAACATTTTGGACTCTTTAGACTTTTCAAGAGATTCCTTGATTATTTTTCAGCATATATTGAGGTATTTTGACCAAATCTACCATCACACTAAATAAAGTGTGACACTTACACACAGGCTTACATTTGCACTTGCATGAGGCAGAACAGCCAGTATTACCAACCCTTAACTATATTTTTATTCTTTTTCCATCTTTTTATGTTCACCCTGTAATATAACAAAAAGAAATACTTGTTGACCCATTTGTTGGCAAATCCATTAAAGCTTGTGTTCCTTTGCTGTCTCTCCGTTTCTTCTGGGCAGTTGGTTCGTACAGAAAACGAGTGTTTTGTTATGATCTGAATTTGAGACATTGTTTAAAGGTCTAAAAAAAAGTGTTGGTTGAAGGGTTCTTTAAGGGTTTCTTTGTAAAAACTATTAGACTGACCTTTTTTCAATTGTTGGTAATGTTAGGTAAACACACTTTTAAAGACAGTGCTTGTACAACTGTGGTCTGTAGTGGAATTTATACATTTTCATGTTTTAAGAACACCCTAAGTGCACCCTGATTCCCAATTGGGCTCCAGTTCCACACCTTAATTTTCAAAAACTGGCTGTTTAATTACTACATAATATATTCAGCCCACTCTCTAGGTGCCACTGTAATAAAATAATCAATGTTATTCACTTTATCTGTCAGAATAGTGTTTATGGTTAATGCCCCAACAGTTTGGAGAGTCTTGGCTGATTTCACGACAGTATGTTAGTATGTTAGAAAGCTTGTCTGCGAGGGTAATATTTGTTTTCTTTTCGTACTACTGAGACGGTTCAGAATTGGTGTGCTTTTTATATTGTTGCTGATTGCTACTGGACAGATTCAATCGCAAATCCTTTGATTGCTGTGTTGTAAACCTTACCTACGGTGATAACAGCAGGATTTTGCCAAATGCAAATCGGTGGTGTTTGGCTGGAGTATATCCTAAACAGGTTTCCAGTCAATTGTGAGGCATCTCGAACACATTTTGTTTAAAATATATTCTGTATTTCATTTGTAATTATTTTCAGTTTTCCTTCTGGGATTGTTAGTAGTTGGGGAAACTCGAGAAGCTGAGTTTATGTTCAAAATCGTAGATCCCAAATCTTTTACACAGCAACTAACCTTCTTGTAGATTTTTAATTTTTCACTTGTCCTGATGCTGTTTAAAAGTGAGACAGCTTGCAGAAGTTATCACTCGGTGCTACGCCTGTCAACATCTTTGGCTAACATGGCCGGAGGTTTAAAATTTTCAAGTGACCTGCTTCAAAGCCATCCTTACTTTTTGATTCTGCCATGCAGGATGGGAAGGAGAAGGAGCAAAGAAAATCAAACTTTTCAAATGTTCACTCTCTTTTCATTAACTTTTCTCTTTCTTTCTTTAATATGTATGACAGACTTTTACTGGAATGGAGGGAATTTCTAGCAAAGGAATATCACGTTATTGCACACCTTCTTGTAATTTTAAACTCAGTTCTTTAGATAAAGAATTTTTATGATTATATTTTTATTATAATCACTCAGGATGATTTCATTTGCCCTTTTTTTCAATCACTAAATCCTACAACCAACAGTTATCTCAATCACCTTATTTTTATTTTTTTTTTAGATGGACAGACAGATGCAGCATTACAAGTGGACATGTAAATAATAATAATTATATATATAGCAATTTAACAGGAAATGTTGCACTAAGAACGGAGTTTAGTGCCAGTGTTCAGCGTTACTTCCAGAGGTTTTCTCAAGTGTGAATGGGAAGCAAGAGTGTTAAATATGGTGTTCTTGCTCACTCTCTCATACTGCTCAATGGAAGTTCAACATGGCACCTTATGACAGAACTGAGGACTCTCGACTGAGATAAAAAAAAAAAAAAAGAATTGCTGCTTTATATAAAGCTGGCCTAGGCTACAAGAATATTGACAAGACCCTGAAACTGAGCTGCAGCATGGTGGCCAAGACCATAGAGTGATTTAACAGAAAAGGTTGCAATGAGAACAGGCTTTGCCAGGCCTGTTCTCGACCAAAGTAGTTTAATGCAAATGCTCAGGGCATTTCCAGAGGTTGACTTTGGGAAATAGACATATGAGTGCTGTCAGCAATGCTGCAGAGGCTTAAGAGGGGGGGCGGGGATCAGTCTATCAGTGCTCAGAACATACAACGCACATTGCATCAAATTGGTCTCCATACCTGTAGTCCAAGAAGGGAACCTCTAAGGACAAGGCACTGGAACACTACACTTCATTTAGAGAACAATGAATGCCAACACAAACTGTGATATATATTCCGACCTCAAACACACCACCAAAACAACCACTGCCTTGCATGTTTCCAGACCCAAACCCTATTGAGTATCTGTTGGCATCCATAAACAGAAAGTGAAGGAGAGCAAGGTCTTCAACATCCACCAGAGCCGTGATGTTATCATAGAGGAGTGAAAGAGGTTTTCAGGGCAGAATGCTGTCCATACAAAATATTGACACTTGGGACCTAATTTGGACATTTCCTTTTAGGGGCGTACTCACTTTTGTTGCCAGGGATTTAGACAGTAATGGCTGTGTTTATTATTATTTTTTTTTAAATAAAACAGATTCACACTGTTACACAAGCAGATTAGTACATTAGTACATTAACTACTTTTAGTCTTTTCTTTAGTGTTTTTTCACATAAAAAAGATTATATTAAATATTTACAAGAAATGTAACATTGCACTCACTTCTGTTCTAAAGGCTATAGGCCTCATCTTTTGTAGTGTGTTCTGTTTTGCTGGCACTGATTGAGTGTCTTGAATCAGTATTTAAAAGCGTATTCTCAAGATAACCTCAGCCACAAACTATTTAAAATACCTTGGGTTTTTTTTGATCAATTTGTAGCTAGCAATATACTGTGGGGCAAAAAAAGGATCGTCAGCCACCAATTGTGTAAGTACTTCCACATAGAAAGATGAGAGACCTGTAATTTTCATCAAGGGTATACCTCAACTATGAGAGGAAGAAATGAGTGGGGGGGGGCTATCAGAAAATAACAATTATGGTGAAAAATAAGTATTTGGTCAGTAACAAAAGTGCATGTCAATACTTTAAATACACTTTGTTGGCAACAACGGAGGTTTTCTGCACGTCACCACAAGGTTTCACACTGTTGCTGGTATTTTGGCCTATTCCTCCATGCAGATCTCCTCTAAAGCGGTGATGTTTTGGGGCAGTCGCTGGGCAAAGCGGACTTTCAACTCTCTCCAAAGATTTTCTGAGGTTCACATGGAGTAAGATCTTGCATGGAGCCCCAGATGGAGGGAGATTATCAGTGGTCTTGTATGTCTTCCATTTTCTTATAATTGCTCCCACAGTTGAATTGTTCACAGCAAGCTGCTTACCTATTTCAGATCCAGTCTTTCCAGCCTGGTGCAGGTCTACAATTTTGTTTCTGGTGTTTTGACAGCTCTCTGGTCTTGGCCATAGTGGAGTTTGGAGTGGGAATGTTTGAGGTTGTGGACAGGTGTCTTTTATACTGATAAACAGGTGCTATTAATACAGGTAAAGGGTAGAGGACAAGGAAGGCCTCTTGGAAGAAGTTACAGGTCTGTGAGAGGAAAAAATCTTGCTTGTTTATAGGTGACCAAATACTTATTTTCCACCAGAATTTGCAAATAAATTCTTTAAAAATCAGATAATGTGATTTTCTAGATTTTTTTTTCATTTTGTCTTTCATAGTTAAGATCTACCCATGATTATGAATCATCTTTTTAAGTGAGAGAACTTGCACAATTTGGCTATGTGTCTGTCATATTAAAATAGGAGGCAAATGTAGATTAAGCGGTATACTGTTTGGATACATTTTGGTAAATATTTTGGTGATGTTGTCCGTTCTTATTTTTAACACTTAACATTAAATACACACCAAATGTTTCTGGTCACCTGAGCATCACAAACACATTTCAATTGAGATTTTCCATTTATTTCCATAAAGCTCCACTTTTCACTACAATTTGAAGCTTGAATGTGAGATCTCTTTATTCAGCTACATCAGTATTTGTGACATCAGACCTTTGTGTCAGGTAAGGAGGTCTGGAGTGCAGTCAGCATTCCAGTTCATCCCAAAGGTGTTTAGATGAGGACTCTGATTATAACGCACTATGTAAAAATTGGAGCTCAGGGGCTTTGTGTTCAGGATTATTGTTATGCTGAAACAGTGTTGGAGTCTCTTAGTTCCAGTAAAGGCATAATACAAAGCTACAACATAGAAAAATATTCTAGACAACTGTGTGCATCCATATTTGTAGAAACAGTTTGGAGAGAAACCACATGCAGATCTGATGGTTAGGTGACCACAAACTTTTGACAATGTAATGTAACTACATTTTTTTTGTTTGTAGACGTTTCTAACATGGAAACTGTTTTAACTCCTTAATTGACATGTTAATGCAGGAACTGCTTTTTTTATATAATTAAATAATTTTATTATATAAGAACAATCACAATTCTTGATTAATTCTTGAATAATAGACATGTTATGCAATTGTATTTGTATTTGAATAATGAGGTGTGGGCTAAAATATGCAGGAAAATATGCACTTTAAGTAAATTGACATTTACGGCATTTGGCAGACGCCCTTATGCGGAGTGATTAATATATATATATATTTTTTTAAACAGCTCGGCAATTAGGGATTAGTGGCCTTGCTCAGGGGCCCAGCAGTTTTAATTAGGAGGTGCCGGGAACACCTTGACTGCACTACCACTTCCCACAGTCAAACATGTACAAGCGTATGATGTTGATGACATCATTTTATTGCCAGAGATTACTTTTTACTATTTACTATTTATTGTCTTTTCTGTATTCTGCTGTAGAAATGTAATTTAGAACTATACAGTATAACCCAAGAAAAAACAAATTCCTCCTTGAGTCTTTTTCCTCTAATGATTTCTACATCATGTTGTCTTGGGCTTTTCCTTGCCACTGCTGCCTCGGGCTTGCTCATTAGGGGATGAATCAAGGTCTAGAGCCATTGATCCATAGACTGCTCTCTTCACCAACCCTTTTCCCCTCCAGACCTCTTTATTCCCTCCTGTTGTGCCCAAATTCTACGCCAATCCAACTGATGCCTTTCTTGCCTCCCTACATCTCCCCATTGTAGTAGTTTACCAAGCCTCCCACCATGTTTATATGTTTTCCTGTGGACAACATAGCATTGTTCCGCAATTATCAGGTCCATTTAGCAATTACGCCCTCGCTTACCGAAAACGAAGGCTCGAGAGCACCGCTTGTTTCGGTAATCACGCAATCCAGCCTGTTTTGTATTCCTCCACTATGCGGGTGGAATTGTTCATGCTTTAATTATTCTCTTTTATGAAGGGATCAAAGGTGCTGGTGCTGCCGCTAGCTCTCCAGTTCCATTCTCACACACTCGTCCTCACCCTTTTTTTTTTTAACATTTACTGTGAATGTTTATTCATTATTTAAACCATGTAGCCTGCACTAATAGTGCTACTGCCTCAATGGGTGTAAGGTACAATCTTTCCATCCTTTCTAACAATCTTTGGTGTATGATGACCTTTTTGCTATTTTCCAACATCTGGCGACAGAGGGCACAACAAAACATATTCTTTCCTCCAGATCAAGAGCTGAAATTTGCTAATGGTTCAAGTAATATGTTGCTGCAAGATTCCAGCAGGTGCAAACAAATGTATAATATGGCTATACAGATGCCAGTTTTTTCTGCCACACTAGAGGGCTATGCTGTATTGCAATTGATGGAGCACTATCTAGCAAAGAATATAAAAAAGCTAGTATCTTTTTCAGTCTTTTTCCTAAATCTATTAAAAGACCAAAGTGCACATCTCAAGTACGGCTTTAAGAGTAACGTCAAACTAATGTGAAGACTTCTGGAGTGGCTAATCTGAGGACCTTTTGGAAAAAAAAAAGAAGAAGCGGGAAGAAAACTGTAGAATGAAAGGATATGCTGCGATTGACAGAAGCGCTGGAAGCCAGACCGTTCGGTACACAACGTTTTCACTTGTCTTTCTTTCTTTCACAACAATGGCTCAGAAGGAGACAAAAAACATCTTAAGATATGACTGTCCAGCCATTCTGCTAACATGCTTTTTGAATAATTTTCCACACTCAAATGAACTTACTAAGGAATTCCGTCTATTATAAATGCATTAACGTTAAGTACCTGCAATGCCGAGTTGTCTGCCACGAACAAATCATAAGCAGTCCAATACAAAGAGAGAACGTGATTGCGTGTCGCACTTGCATCAGTCTGCATCAGTCGACACTAAGCAGCTTTGTGTTGCTGTGGGAATTGGCGAATCTCCTTCTAATGATCTGAGTGATCTAATTAATTGATGGTATTCTTGCGATGCTTTAATAATGAAGCCTGCTTTTCACTGCTCTGACATGAGAAAACCACCGGATAATGAATTAAAATGGAGGTGAAGTTAGCAACTTCTATCTTTTAAACAGGATAGATAATTCATTCATCTTCTTTACCCGCTTATTCACGAACTTTCCGGGGTCACGGGGGTC
>JAOTQW010000036.1:16180332-16194421 GCA_026260075.1 Sisor rabdophorus | reverse complement strand
CACACACACACACACACACACACACACACACACACACACTTCTCTTGCCTCACCATCTGATTTTTGCATTGATAGGTTTTTAATAACTAGGGCACACCTCTTTGCTTTATTCTTCTTTGCTGTACCATTTTGTCTTTTGTCTCATGACCCCCAGAAATCTGCACCTCTCTCATACCCTTGCTTTCTTAGTACTGCTCTGCTCTTTCATCAACCTTTTCCCATCTTCTCTGCACTTCACCAGCCTAATTTGCAGTTGACCCCTCCTGCGTCCTCCTCATTCTTGTCTTTCTTTCAATCTTTTTTTTCTCTCTCTCTCTGACTTTGCCTTGTTCACTTTTGCTATCTGCCTCATGCCGCGCCGTCACCTCTACTTGTAGAGTCACCAAGACAGACCCGGCCTGGTATCCTTGGTCTTTCAGTCTGTCTTTCCTTGTTCCTCAGTGGGCCCCTCGGCAGCCCCTTACGTTCTATGGTACTTGCACGCACACATGTATGCACGTATACACACTTGTGGTGCAGAAAAGACCAATTAAAATCCATCTTGTCTCCTTGCTGTCTCCCGCCAAACACTCTCCAGGGTGACTAATTAAAGTAGAACCTCCCTCCACCTTTTTAGCCTTCCCTCTTTCTCTCTGTTTCTGTCACTCCGCTGTGCCTTGCCTTTTCCCCTGTTTTCTAACCCCCTTTTTTTCATTTTTTTTCTTTCTTTTTTTCTTTTCTCTGGACATTAGACCTTCTTTAGAATTTAATGCAACTTTCTTTCGCACTGGTGTTTTGAGTAAGTGGTTTAAGGGCAACTTCCTTTTTTTTTTTCTTTCTCTCTTTCTTTTTCGTTCTCTCTTGCTTGCTCGCATGATCTATCTGTCTATTCCTTATTGAAAGTAAACTACTAAACAGCTCCTTAAAGGCAACAGGATGTAAACAAGAATCAGCGTTCTTGCCAAACAACCAAAGGGCTATTATATGCTAATGCTCAGCCCATTAGAGGGGCTTCACTTTAACTTTGGTGTGTGTGTGTGTGTTTTCAAGAGTGAGTCTCTCACTAATTAGCATATAGCTGCCATTAACGTCTAGCATATTCAGCCCCCTAAACATCCCACTACTCCTCAAGCCCTGGTTTCTCTTTTCACAATCAGAGCAGTCATTACACAAACCTCCACAAATGTCTTCTGTTTAATTAGTCCACAAACCGTTTCACATCATTGAGTTAGGCGCCTCCTGTCTTGGGCCTACAGCTAAAGCCTGCGCCATGATGTGTGTGTGCAATGGGTACAGCTGCATGGGGAGTCTTGATTAGAGCGGCTAAGGAATCGATTGTTGCCGATATTTTACGGATGGGGTGAATTCTGAATGCTACCCTACAACATCATCTGATTTACTGAGCAACCCGAGGTCCAGCACGGTTGGCCTGCAGCAAAGCATTCTTTAACACCAAATGCTGGCTGTGAATTTTTGTTCCTGAAAGAAATACAAACACTGCATGTCCTGTCCTTATGCTTAAATGGCGACCGGTGTAGTAAATTGTAAACTTCTTCACTAGCCCATCAAACTGCTATGGGCCCCCTTAAATTTCTCGCCTTTATTTTTCTTTATTTTTGGCCAAACCCAGCTTCATTGCCTTTTCCACTTTAGACAAGACGATTTGATAAAATGTAAGCATGTTTCCCTCTATTGTAAGACAATTAAGAACCTTTTAAGATGTGGCGTCCCATAATGATAATCACTGAAGGCCTTGATATAACTTATTTTGGGGGGAAAGTGTGAGCCTTCTTTACCTTTTTTCGCTATATTTTATTTGTTTAGCATATAGGTTTTTAAATATATTTTGTAGAAACAATAGCCCTGGAAAGATAAGGCATATTATTTAAATCCAGGCATGCAAGTTACACTGTTGTGAATTTTTTTATGTGTCTGGGAATATGTAATACAAAATGACTCCTCCCCTTCATTTAGATTAACGAGCAGTGACTACTCTGTTGAGGTCGATCTAAACGACTACCTGGACATCCTGTGCCCTCACTACCCATCTGATGCCCCTCTGCCAGGCCCTCCGGAGACGCTGGCTCTCTATCTGGTAGCCGAGCACCAGTTTCAGGGCTGCCATGAGACTAAAGGTGCCATAAAGAGGTGGGAGTGCAACTCTCCATATGCACCCTTCGGCCCGGTCCGGTTCTCTGAAAAGATCCAGCGCTTTACACCTTTCTCTTTGGGCTTCGAGTTCCTCCCTGGACACCACTATTACTACAGCTGTGAGTGACATGTTTTTATCAAGCTGTTGTGACTATACTACAAAAATACTTTTGCACAACAACCGTAAATTAAATGCCTCACACAAGTGAAAAATACAATAGCAATGTTATAAGAAAAGAGAAGCTTTTGTCTTCTAGAACAATTTATATTTTAATTTTCTGTGATTTCATAATATTCCATAAATCAAATGTTTTTTCATTGTTGGGCTTAAGGTTGGTTCCTGAGAATTATTTCCTAAAAGCATTTAAAGAGCAAACAGATGACTGTGTGGTTTGGTGGTAGTTGGGTTCAAGATAAAAATTATGGTTATGGTTATGGTTCAGTTGGAATTTGACAGATTCGTTGAAGCCAGATGTCACATTCCGAATTCAAGAATCAGTTTTGTGGTGATTTGCTATTGGCTTCAGATTTCCCCCTCTGAGTAACCAGGGTGAAATAATACATTAGCTCAGCACTGCTTTAATAAAATGTGGTCTGCGGCTTCCAAATGACATGATGGCTTTTTCCCTGTGCACTTTAAAAAAAAAATATATATATATATATATATATTTTTTTTTTTTTTTAATTCAATCCACTCTGCCTATTTATCTGCCTGGTCACGAAGAAGGGCGGAAGTAAATAACCTGACATATGACAAAAAAAGCTGATGGTAGAGATGAGGAAGGGATAGATCGATAGAGGAATACAAGGGCTGATGCAGAACGAAACAGCCCAACAAAAGAGAGTAGGGTAAAAGGATGATGTGAAGACTATGGAAAGATAGCGTCTGTAAGCGAAAGGAAGCTGGGAGAGGCCATGGGAAAAGAAAAGGAAGAGACAGACAAGGGCGAAAGTGTCTTTGCATAAATTACTGTTGTGTTGAAGGGAACAATGGAGCATTGTTGATGCATGAGACTTGGTGTAGACAGGACAGATCCTATTGTGTCCACATACTTGACACACAGTTTGGGTGCTTTTTTTCCTCCGTGTTTACTTAAACTATTGAGAAGGGACGTGTTGATGTAACCAGTGTTGGAAACTACAGATTACTGAGCAGCATTAAAACATGAGAGGATTTTATTTGCATAGTGTTTTCACTGGGTTAACTCCCTCTATTTTTCTCTTTTTGTAATCATCATTAAAGTTAGCAATAGATTATTGTTGACTCCAAAAAACTAAAATAACTTGCTTGCAAAGGTTCAAATAAAGTGCCACAATTACTCATTAGAGACAGATTTACCTTTTGTCTGGTTAAAAGTCTCTTCATATCTTTTATATCTTTTATACTCTAAATGTATTTATATGTATTAATATATTCATTGGAAGAAGTAGGACCAAGAAATGTTTGTCCAATTAAAATGTTCTGTGTGAACATCATGGTTGATGCAGATCTTGATGCTCAATTTTCATTTTTGTGACTATCCGATATCACTTGCTTACATCATCTTCTAAAACTGTCGTATCCCATCTTTGCCATATTTTATCACAGGGAAAAATGTAAATTTGGTATCCTAATACAGGTAATGAAAATGTGGCATCTGATACGTTTTTACTTCCGTCTTAACATGTATGTACATGTGAACGCACTTCCTTACATTTTTTGTAAATATTTATGCTGTCTTTTTATGTGAAAACACAGACATGAAACTCTGTTACACAAGCTGTACATTGGAGCAGTGTCAATTTCCTGTCCCATCAAAAAAACTCAACACACAGCCATTAATGTCCAAACCCCTGGCAACAAAAGTGAGTACACCCCTAAGAGGAAATGTCCAAATTGGGTCCAAGTAGCCATTTTCTCTCTTTTGTCATGAAGCTTGTTAGTGTTGCAACGTCTCAGGTGTGAGCGAGGAGCAGGTGTGTTAAATTTGGTGTTATTGCTCTCACTTTCTCATTCTGCTCAATGAAAGTTTAACATGGCAGCTCATGGCAAAGAACTCACTGAGGATCTGAAAAGAAGAATTGTTGCTCTATATAAAGATGGCCTAGGCTTAAAGAAGATTGCCAAGCCCCTAAAACTGAGCTGCAGCACCGTGGCCCAGACCATACATCGATTTAACAATACAGGTTGCACTCAGAACAGGCCTCGCCATGGTCGACCAAAGAAGTTGAGTGCTCGTGCTCGAGGTTGCTTAAGCAGAAGTTGTCTCTGGAAAATAGACGTATGAGTGCTGCTAGCGTTGCTGCAGAGGTTGAAGAGGTGGGGAGTCGGTGCTCAGACCATACACCGCATTCTGCATCAAATTGGTCTGAATGGCTGTCATGCCCAGTCATGTCTAGTAGTCTGACTAGACCAAAATAAACTTCTGCGTGTGTGGCGGAAAGCAGATAGGGGAATAAAGAAAAGTGTCTTGCCTACGGTCAAGCATGGTGCGGGAGTGTCATGGTCTGGGGCTGTATAAGTGCTGCCGGCAATGTGGAGCTACACATCATTGAGGAAACCATAAATGCCAACTGTACTGTGACATACTGAAGCAGAGCATGATCCCCTTCTGCTCTGAGACTGGGTCACAGGGCAGTATTCTAACATAACAACCCCAATCACACCTCCAAGATGACCACTGAAGAAGCTGAGGGTAAAGGTGATGCACTCACCAAGCATGTCTTCAGACCTAAACCCCAGTGGTGGAAGGCAGCGCTGGAAAATAATGGTTACACGGTTACACAAGCTGTGCATTCACTACTTTACATTGTAGCAAAATGTAATTTCTTCATTAATATCAAATCAGAATATATATAATAAATATTTACAAGAAAGGTAAGGGGTGGGGTTGATTGCTTATGCTCAGGGGCCCAACAGTAGTAACTTGGCAGTGCTGGTGTTGGTGTTGGCAATAACACCACAATCTACCAAATACCAGTCCAACACTAACCACTGTGCTACAGCTTCCCCTAAGTTCTTTTACCTCCTACGAGAGTACATTGTGTCATGGAGTTCAGAAGTTTGCACAGGGGTATTGTCATGCCGGAAAAGTTAATGGGGCTCTTTATTTTATTTAAGTAATAATGTAATACTACAACTTACAAATACATTTTAAGCAACTTTATGGAAACAGTTTGCAGAAGACACACCAATGTGGGTAATGTCTGCATTTACCCTCAAAAGTACCAGAAATTTGGCCATCATAAATTTTGACAGCTGCAATTATAAACTGAATTAATGAAGCTCCACAACAGCTTAATCAAACATTTTCTTATCCAAGTGATCAAGTAATTACCAACATGGTTCTGTTTTGATTTTGGGACTTTTTTGGGGTGTTTTTTAATAAGTTTTCCTTCAGAAAATGTTTAATATATTCTATAAAAAAAATAACAATGCAATACATTTTCTGTTTGCGTGAAGGTGCAGCCTTGTATATAAACACACACTCTATAATTAGAGACAGAAATACCAAAGTTCCTGGCAATCCCAGCAAATCATCAGAATGAATCCTTTCCTTAGCAGTGACCTCTTCTTCACGTGGCAGTTTTGCAGAATATTTGCTTAGCAAACTGTTCTTAAAAACAAACGCCATACATCCTAATATTCTCTTGTCAAATTAATTTGGTGCCCAAGTGTTTTGAAATACACTCTCTTGCTCTCTCTCTCTCTCTTTATCACCCTCAAATACAGACGCTCGCACTTGTGCTTGGAGTCAGTTATTCTCATTTGTATTAATGTAGCTCACAGACACAGGCTAACCGAATATATTGCTTAGCTGTTGCCTTAAATATATCTTTTTTTCTGTGAAGAAATAGCCGACATACTTTCTTGAAAATGGCCACTATGGATTTATTGGATCTTAGTGAGTCAGACACACTTTTCAGAAAGAGATTCTCACTTCTACACTGAATTGTCTTTAAAATTACACTTTTTTGGGAGAAATGAATCAAATGTTTAAAATTTTACAGACTAAATTTTGTGTAATTGGCACAAGTTAGTTGTATTCCTTTCGCTGATATAATTTTTTTATAGATACTTTCCATTAACTGAATTTCACATACTGTATGTGTGTAACAGGTCACTAATGTAAAATAAAATTGCTCTGCAAAAACAGGATGTGAAGCAATCAGTACCTCTGCCGCAACAAAGTGGGCGATTGTGAGGTCATGGGTTTATTCTTGTTCTGCTAGTGTTCTTTTATATATATATATATATATAAAATATTTGATCAATCAAAAATAATAAAACAGGCGAAAATTATGTTGTTGGAAATGTAATCCACAAGTAATATCCACATAGGAGATTAGTTTTTTGCTCTTAAATGTAAGCCAATCATGTGGCATTAGATCAGTGCTGATTTCTTTGACTAACACTGAGGATTTTTTGTGCCAGATGGGCTGGTTTAAGTATTTCAGATATTGCTGATCTCCTGGGATTTTCCCACACAGCAGTCTTTAACGTTTCCACAGAATGATGTGAAAAGAAAACCCACCTGTGCGGTGACAAATCTGCAGGTTGAAACAGCTTTTCGATTAGACAGATCAGAGGGGAATGTCTTACCAGCTAAGGTGTGAGGTATTTAGTAACTAATTTGCACTATTCATTACTATGATGGGCAGTAAAACATTCCAAAACAAAACAAGCCTTTAGGTGGAGAAGCTCCAACAGCAAAAGACCACGTCAAGTTCAACTTCAGTTAGCAATAAGTTAGTTCTACTAACTGGTTGCAGGTTGCAGGTTCAATTGCAAGCTTGGAGTTTAACCAAGTTTAAGTCAAGTTTCAAAAAAATAATTAAAAAAGGCACATGCGTCAGCTGGTTCGGAACGACTGCCATCTTGGCCAAGCTCCGGCACCAGCCTGGCAGCAGCCCCAGTGGAAAAGCAGTAGGAATTTAAGGCTGTCGGAACAGATCCTTTAAACAAGACCGTTGAAGTGTTTTATCTAGTTTGATGCTTCCTCCAAGTCGTGCTTGGGCACACCACCATTCTTTGAATTACTATATCCTACTGTATCAACTTACTGTAGCACAAGAATGAAATAAAGGTATCTAAATATATTTGCTTAATTTCTTTCAATTTTTTATGCATTTGATGGCTAATTAAATAACTTCATTAATGTATTTAACAATACAATTAAGTTATTACAAAGTAGCACAACAGCACCACCAGTAGGTCTAACAAAACCACACTGTGTATTTGCAAGTAAAGCAGGTGTTGATTTCTTCATAGCTCGGATCAGATTTTGAGCAATTTAGATTTACATTGTTTGCCCTAAAGGTTGTGGTGAAATGCACAGCCACACAGACATTGTGACTTATATATGTATATAAATGTCAGGGTTTTTAGGATATCAGGATTGCATGCTGCTTAAACACCTTATTGTCCAAACCTGTCAAACCCATGATGTTATTGTGATTGAAAATATCTCTCCATCAATAGCTTTCACAGTAAAATTATCTGCATTTGTAAAGAATGCGGTATCTCCAAAAGTCAAGGATGGTATGGTAGAAACTTTATATAGTCTCGCAATTACTTTATAAATAAGCTTCAGCACCTTAGCAATCTACAATAGCTGGAAAAATGGTTTTGTGGAACTGACAGCATTTTAGTTCTCTCATCCGGTGAGACTAAATTGTCCGTAGGATTGACTGTGAGTGAGTGTGTATGTGGCCCTGCGATGAACTGGCAACCTGTCCAGGTTGTACCCCTGCCTTTCACCCAATGACAGCTGGGATAGACTCCAGCAGATTCCTGTGACTCTGATTAGGAATATCTGTCTATAAATGATAGATGGATGGATGGATAAGTTTATACTTTATAATACAGGTGAATTTGTAATGTATCTACTTTATATATATATGTATAATTGTATTAACTTAACTTTTTTTATGCACTCAGCAATGCGCAAACATCCTTATTTCAAGATTTAAAGATGTATATATTATGGTGTTTTATTTCAATATTGTATATCAAACCGAGTTGTAACAGTGGTAATATAGAAAAAAGGGTCTAACAATACCTTCCTTCACACAAGTGTGGAAGGACAGCAGTAGGAACGTCCGTTAAATTCTGCTGCACAGATAAACAAAATTCAGTAAATATCCAAAGTTACATTTTATAACTACGTTATGTAACTCTAATCTACTTTAATTTCAATTACTACTAATTAAAAAAATAATAACACGTTAAAAAAAGGGGCAAAAAAATAAAAGGACAAAAAAAAGAAAATGATAAATGTGTGTATTTTGTATATTTATTTGGTCATAATTTTCCTAATGGCATTGCAATTCTATTGTGTTCTGGTAATACACTAAATTTTAAGTCATAAATGCACTATTGTAGGTTATGAACCTATATGGAGCAATTTTTTTTTCAGAACCCATAAATTCTGCCGTTTCGTTTACCGTCCCTTTAATTACAATTAACATTTTTCATGAATTAATGCACATCTTTCTTTTTCTTTAACCAGAAATGCTGTAGTTTTGCAGGGCTGCAGGATAAAGCAAGTCCATAAAATTATTTGAGCGTGTTATCTATCACATCCTCTACTAGTGATTACCAAGATTGCATGATGTGAAGATGCGTATGAGCTCTATTCTTGTGTTTTCAGCCCTTTGCTAATGGAACCATCATTTTGGTTGCCTTTTTTTGCCCCATTTTTTCCTCTCTTTGTGGGATGAAAGACTTAGAAGTCATTTTGTTCTTTTTTTTGTCTTTTTCAGCATTGATTATCATTTCTCCCTTGAAGCACACATTAACTCTGTTCCTTTTTCTGCTGTCGTTTTTGTGTCTCTTTCTACAGCCCTCTCTGTTGACGATGGACCCCCCCTTCCGTGTATGAAGCTCAAAGTCACTGTAGCCTGTAAGTACGTTCCTCATTTAAAAAAAATGCATCTCTTTCCATGCAACTGCTCACACGACCCTTTTTCTGTGCACGCACTGCCCTTGCCTAGCTGCTACCTTTTCCCCCTCTAACTGATTCTTTGTTAGCATTTATCTTTATATTACAATTTTATTGTGCATATAAAATTTTGTATATTTATTTCCAACAATCAACAATCGCAGGAAGGTATTTCAGCATTTTAAGACGAAAGAAAGGAATTTTTAAATAAATTTATTTTATAATTATGATTTCCAAAAATGTATCAAGTAATACCGTTTCGTGTGTGCTCGTTTTGTACCAAAAACAAAATGCATTAAAAAATCTCTCTTTGACCTCTCTGCATTATCACAAAAGTGTGTTCTTGTGTGTGTGTGTGTGTGTGTGTAAGAGAGAGGGTGTGCGTGCAAGTGTGTATCCTGGCTCTTAGCCCCCTGCAGTAATGTTATTCTTTCGCCTGGCTGAGCTGACGAGACCGAGCAGTGGGAATTGGTGCCCAGTTAGAGTAGAAATGGCAGCTCAGTCCGTGAACCGTCCGCTCCAATCGCACCTCTTGCCTTCACATGCACGCACGCAATCACCCCCCCCACACACACACACACACACGCGCACAAACGGACACACACACTCACTTTTTATACAGTGTGTTGTCCAACTCAATTCGCCATCTTGCATTCTGCTTAAATGCCAAATCGGCCTCTTGGATTTGTCTCATCCGGGTTCAAAATTAACACCCGCATGAGTCATGGCTAATAATCTGCTGCAGTGTTCTAGCCTTTCTCCTCATTGTCCCCTAACTTGCCTGGGTTCGCTAGAATCTCCTCTGGCCCAAAAATGCTGTCTTTGATTCATTGAACTTAGGGAGACAAGAGTGTGAGAGGTTGCAGTGTGTAATCACAGCCAAGTTGTGTATTTGTGGTGTGTGGAAGTAGTCGGATTAGACCGTTTCTCAGACTAGAACGGTATCAGAGCAGCCAGACATTTCGATAAGGTGTGTTTCAGGATGTTTTTCATTGGTTCTGTCTTGATTGACACGTGCTTTGTGGTCTTGGAGAAGCTTCCCAAACAAGTGAGTGAGCAGCGGCACGTCTTTCTTTTCTTTGTCTGTTTCTCTTTTCCCATGCGCTCACTTTAGATGCTGTCTTTCTCTCTCTCTCTCTCTCTCTCTCTCTCTCTTTTTTTTCTCTCATTCTCTTTTTTTTCTAAACTTATCCCCTAACACTTTTTCTGTTCTCTGACCGAAACTAATCCAGACTAAACTGTAGCATCCCCTCCTCTTCGTCCCCCCTTTTTTTATCTCCTCTCTAGTCTTCTGTCATTCCTGAAGTGTCACTAATCTTCCCAGCTTTCTGTGGTTCAATTTCTTGTCCCTCCCTATCCTGTTTTTTTTATTATTTTTTTTTATGATCTGTCGCTAGCAGAGCAAAACTAATCTGGGCTCCATCCACTCGACTCTCGAACTGTCCCTTTTTCTTCTGTCCGGCCAAGCCGTGCTCATGTACTCCAGTGTTCCTTCACTCCATCCCATCTGCATATTAACACCGGTTAAGCCGCACCACAACTTTCTTTTCTCACAGACCCAGAAGGCTTAGCATTTTCTGCCTTTCTTTTGGTTTGCTTCTGTCCAATTTGCATCTGTGGATAAGAAGTGAGAATAAAGGCTTGGTGAACCCCGGTAGCATTCAGTTCTGAAATCCACTCCTTCCTGTGGAGGCTTTTATCTGACACAACTTAGCCCACCAAAGGTTACCATCATGTTGGAAAACCTCGGCACAGCAATCAGTGCCGGATTCATAGGTCGTTTAGCTCAATAAGGGAAGATAAGGTATAATTACACGAGATTTCACAAAAACACAGCCTCTTGAGTGGGTCATCAACCTGATAATGACTCGACCCAGGGGAAACTGAAGGACAGCGCTCTACCTGAAAGAAATAGCCTGGCCAGGGTTATCCAAAGGCTTTGTCAAAAGTATGTGGCAGAAAAATATCTTTCTGTTGACTGCCTTAGTAAAGTTTGAGCGAAATTGAAAGCTCATTAACAACATGGCCGACCATTGAAAATGCTCCCCACAAAAACAGCAGGCTGAGGGCTGGAAAAAAATACCCAAATAGCAATATACATTTTTTTTCCCCTCTGACCCGAAATATTTTGCTCAGTATTTTTTTTTTTTTTGCACACTCGAGCAAATGGAAACGGATTTAAAATTTGGATAAAAAAAATTTCGAAACCGAAAACTGTCCAAAGTGCCATTGCAGTGTAGTGTTTCTCTGGAAAAACATTCCCTTTTTCTAACCAAGGGTAACTTGTCAAAACATTAATTCCACGGTTGTTTTTTCTCTCCTCTTATTTATTTTCTTCACCCCCTCCTTTTTTCTGTGCTCTTCCTGCTGTGAGGAACCATTACAGACATCTCGACTTTTTCACTAATTGATCCCTCGCTTTTCTTTCCTTTCATACGCTTTCTTGTTCCCGCTGTGAGCATGCCATTTCCTGTTTTAGCTCCTCTTCGTCTTTTGCTCCTCTCCATCTTCTCTTTCTTTCTTTCTCTCTCTCTCTCTCTTTCTGTGTGTATATGAATACCTCGATCTCCTCCTTTTATCAATTTCTCCTGCCTCTCTGTTCTGATTCTTCCCACTGTGCTAGGTATATTTCCCTAAATGTGCAATTTGCTCTAACAAAGAGACTAGGTAAATTCATTCAACCAACTTTTTTCCCTGCTAATTGTGGTAGCGTGTAATTTTTTTTAAAATTACCTTTCTTTTGATAAGCTAAATTCCTTATAAAAATGCTGAAACAAACACACAAGCACACACAAACAACTTCTCCGGTTTTGCTCTCCCCACTGTTGTGTGCTGTTGATGCAAGTTGGCAAAGAGCAGCCATTTTAGAAAAAAAAAGGGGTAAACAAGCTGCCATTTTGACGTGGGTAAACGACCACAGTTTTGGTAAAAAAAAAAAAGTATTAGTAAAAAGCAAATTATATTTAAAAAAAGTATAGGCAGTACACATGATATATTACAATAATATAGGATCACAATAGTACCAATAATGGAATACCGCTTTTAAAGAAAGGGATAAAATTAAAAATATCTGACCGATAATAAGTTATAATGATAGAATAATAATTGTAAGCAAAATTGTCTTGTTGGCTATGGTACCTCATTATATTTTCTCGAATTCTTGACTTTATTGTTGTAGGACTTTTGTTCAGGATCATTCAAAGTTTATTGCGCGTGTTTGTGCGTTTATATATTTTTCACTAGTATATACCAGTATTTTATCAAATTTCCTTATATGATCTGCAATCTCATCGTCACATTGTCTTTTATAAACATAAAAGGTGGTGGTAACTTAGTGGTTAAGGTTTTGGCCTGTTACCAGAAGATTGTAGGTTCAATTCCCAGAACCACCAAGTTACCACTGCTGGGACCCTAAGCAAGCCTTTTCCCCATAGCAGTTCAGTTGTATAAAAAGAAACAAATGTAAGTTGCCATAATTAAGGGCATCTGCCAAATGCTGTAAATGTACAATGTATATATTGATTGATAATCGGTTTTACTAATATTTCTTTATAGCAGTTGAGTATTATCATATGAGAATTTGTTTTTGCATCGTCTCAAACATGATTAAACAAAATCTTGTCAAATCTTGTCAGCTTTCGGTTCTGCATATTGGTTATTGGCCAAGGAGGCATGCAAATAACTAGTATCAGTGTGATATCAGATGTGTGTTTAAGGTAAATGCATTAAAATTGTAGGAATTTCTTTGGCTTTGCTCTTTTTGCAAAGCCAGCGATTGGTATTATGCCTTCGACTGGTTTTTCAGTGCTGTTTATTTGAAATTCTGAAAATAAATGATAAAACTTATTTCTCACTCATTTATTTACTTACTTACATACCTTTTTTTCTTTACACAAAACCCTTACTCAATTCACTTTTTCTTTCAGTTATTCTCTCTCTCTCTCTCTCTCTCTCTCTCTTTGGTTCTCTCTTTTGCTCACTCACTTTCACTCACTCTCTCACTCAATTCCACTTAGTCATGTATTTATGTCACTTTGAGGCAGAGTGACAGACTGAATAATTGACAAAGAAAGTACGTGGTTCAGTGAGTGACAGTGAATAAGTGACCAAGAAAGGTTAAAGATGAGAGGGTGAGCACACTTTTTGTCACTTATACACTCACACTCGCTCATTTTCACGCTTTCTCTGTGACCTCTCACTCGTGCATACTTCCCTTTCAACTGCACTCCCAGTCATTTATTCTTTATACTTTTACGTATTTTCCTTCTTTCACTTGTTCTCACATATTTCACTCTTTTTGTAACTCTTTTTGTCTTGCTCACTTTCTCTCTTTTTCTTTCTCTTATTCTTGTTCTCTCTCTCTCTAATCTTTTACTTACTTCATACTCTGTCGCTCACTCTCACTGTGTGTAGATTTATCAGCTTATCTATAAGCTATATCAGCACATGAACTGTAAACACCGATATAAAGATCAGTACACGTGTATAAAGACTCTCATCTTCATCTTTTTCTTTAAGCTCACCAAATCTTGTACCGTCATCTTACTGAAATAAAGTTGTAATAGTTGGACAGTTTAAGTGCATTTTCTTCCTGAAAGCTGCACTCAGTCAGTTATTCAGTCAGTCAGTTTCCCACCTGCTGAGAGGATTACATTTGGACTCAAGCACTCTTCCTTGTCTCTCCGAATCATCTCTACTTCTGCCGTCTCATTCATCCATCCATCCCCTCTGGTCTCGTTCGATCTTGGTTTTAGAGGCTCTGCTCTCCTCTTTTCCGGTTCTCTTCATGCTCCTCGCTTAATCTTCTCCCATTGCTCGCTTACTTTCCTGCCATCTTTTTTGGGACGCGACCTTTAAAAGTAGCAGGGATGTATTTTGAGGTTGCACAGCCGTTCGTAGTTTTTCATGACATTTCTGTGTGAGTAATGGCAGATCTTTCTCCATGTGCATTTTTTGCCTTTTGGAGATGATCTACAGGGTTTTTACCAAAAACATTGAAAGTGCTTTTTTTACTCTCTCTCTCTCTCTCTCTCTCT
>JAOTQW010000036.1:16112278-16123899 GCA_026260075.1 Sisor rabdophorus | reverse complement strand
GTCGCCAATCCATCGCAGGGCCACACACAACCACACACACTCACATTCACTCCTAAGAGCAATTTAGAATCACCAATAAACCTAATGCATGTTTTTGAACTGTGGAAGGGAACCAGAGTACCCAGAAGATACCCATGCAAGCACGGGGAGAACATGCAAACTCTGCACAGATAGACCTGGGAACCGAACCCACAATCTTCTTGTCCAAAACATGTATGTTAGGTTGATTGGTGATTCTAAATTGCCCATATTAGTATGTGTGAGTGAGGCCCTGTAATGGACTGTATTTCGCCCTTTAAGACAGTTGGGATAGGCTCCAGTAGACCCCTGTGACCACAAATTATGGAATAAGTAGGTGTAGAGAATTATTGAATAAATGAATCGGTATGTCTGCCAATTTTCAATGTAATAATTTAAATAATTAAGTGCCACTCAGGGCAGTGCGGGGGAGTAGTAGTTAACATGGTTGCCTGACAACAAAAAGGTCTCGGGTTCAATTCCTAATCATAGGGTCTTTTTTTGCGTTTTCCCTGCACTTGCGTGGTTTTACTCCAGGTTCTCTGGTTTCCTTCCACAGTCAAAAAACATGTGAATTAGGTTGATTGGTGACTTTAAATTGCCCATAGGAGTGAGTGTAAGTGTGATAGATTGTTTGTCTATGTGTGGCCCTGCAATGGACAGGCAGCCTGTCCAGGGTGCGCCTGGACATTCATTTATCTTCTATACCCGTTTATTGTCTGCTGGAGTCTATCCCAGTGCACACTGAGGCAGACACTCACATTTACTCCTATGGGCAAATTAGAATCACCAATCAAACTAATTTTTAGTTTTTAGAATGTGGAAATAAACCCCACGCAAAACTCCAGAACCCTAATCCAGATCCGTCTAGTACGTCTAGTAGTAGTGAAGCTGCTGGATTTGATCATTATCTTGGGCTCATGTCTGGTTTCTGTACATAATAAACAAAGCTAATATGTAGTTTATAATCTAAAGTTTATTATAATATCAGTTTGTCTTATTATGACATTGTTTATTGCATTTGCTAATTCTGTATAATGCTGCGATGGACTGGCGACCTGTCCAGGGTGTACCCCTGCCTTTTGCCCTATGTGTGCTGGAATAAGCTCCAGCAGACCTCCGTGACCCCAAATTAGGGAATAAGCAAGTATAGAAGATAAATGAATGAATTCCTTAGAACTGTACAATTTCAAACAATTAAAATATTGAAAGGATTGTATTTATGATGATTTTTAAAAACTGTTTGCTTGCTAGTATTTATATAAAAGTGTATTGTTGAACAATACATGTATTAGTTCACAAGTATTATAGTGAACGTAGCTAAAGGTTATGTTGCATTTAAATTATGGGTAATCTTAGTAGACCCCATTTATTGGGTTTGATGGGGTTATGACTTCTTTCTCATAATTTGAGACATTTTACTACGGTCATTCCTGCTTAACAACCTTAACAATTCCTTAACAACAGCAAAAGTAAGACAAGTAGTCATTAAGGAAAAAAGTGTAAACAACACATTACTGGTGTGCATCTTGAGACACCATGATGTCACTGTCTTAGTTTAAGATATGTCAGTGCAAGTTGTTTTTGGTTAACTGAGATTTGTGAGCGAGTTTCGTAATGGGTGAAATCTGGTACAAAACAGGCTAATGTAAAACCACAACATGCAGGTTTCATGCAGTACCCTTGTGAAAATTAAGTTCTAAAATAGTTTTATTATAGTAAAACACATACTAAAGTAAATCTATGTTTATTGTAGTAAAATCGTGGGGTAATTTTGATGTCCAGATACAGTATGTAAGTAAAGGTGGGGCTTCTGGATGCCTAAAATGCTATATAAAATAATTTGATGCTGTTTTGTGCACTAGCTTCAGGTTTTAATTAAGGCATAATTATAAAATGTGAAGTTGTTCACTCACTGTTTAAATTTTAAAAAGAACATATTTAAGTACCTGTACCTAGAACAAATGTTTTATTGTCAATAGTACATAAAAATTGTGATGTGAAAATGGTGCAAGCTAATTTTTTTGTGCACATAATCAACATCTTATCTATTTGCTACAACTTTCATCTTTAGCCCATCAAGCACATGTGTCACGCATCAGGTTTTTCTTCGCATTAGCATGTACACTATATGGCCAAAAGAATTCACTCATGTGCCTTGACTCGCATATGAACTCAAGTGATATCCCATTCCTAATCAATAGGGTTCAATATGTTGGCCGAACCTTTATAGCTATAAGAGCTTTTTTGGAAAGGCTGTCCACAGTGCTTGTGCTTGGTTTTATACACCTGTGATAACGTGTACTTAATAGTAAATTCAATTCAGAGCACTTTTAACAATAGTCATTGTCTCAAAGCTGCTTTACAGATACATATGCAGGATGAAATGATTGTTGTTTGTCCCTGGAGAGCAAGCCAGAGTATGCACTGGCGACGGTGGCAAGAAAAAACTCCCCAAGGGAAATAGAAAGAAACCCTGAGAGGAACCAGACACCTTGAGAGGAACCAGACAAGTTACATTAAGTTAAGTTAAATAAAGGTGTTAAACTGAGGAATTACTCATTTTATTAATATGTGGTTGCTTACATTATTATAGCGTCTGTAATATTTGTTTCTCAAACCACTTTTTTAAAAATCATGACAACTATATTTGTTTAAAAAACACTACTCACTAATTTCCAACAACCTTATTTTAAGAAGACACACTTGTTCATAAATCAGATACACTCATACTTAGAAGTAATAAACCTCCAGCCTTTATTTAACAGTATTAAGTGAGGGATCAGGCAGGTGAATAAAGATGTAGGTCTAGCAAAAAAAGTTTGTGTTTAGAAGGTTGTGTGGGTGTGTTTAAAATATGCAATGAGCTGCATCTTTATTTGTAAGCGTAACACAACCCTATATATATTTATTGGAGAATCTGAGATAAGTAACAAATCACCTGAATAGCACAATATGAATATGAATATTCAATAAGCCTCTTTTGCAAAAACTGAAATTTTTTTTTTCAGCTTTGAAAAAGCCAAAAAAGATAATTTTTTTACAGCCTCTTACCCCACTCTGATCCAGCCGATTAAACGATTTATTACAATTTATACAGACAGTGCTTACGATACAATGTATACCAATATTAAAGGAATTTTAATTAAATAATTACATAGAAAGAGAAGATAAAAGTACTGTGTTAAATACAGTTAGATGGAGTAGATGATTTCAGTGGTGTAGGCTGTTGTTACAGTGCAAACATATTGCAGTAATGTTCTGGTACCCACTATTATCAACCATCGGAACATGTCCCAAAACTTCACTTAAAGTTTACACAAAGTTTAATTCACTTTAGGTTCACTGTGTGCACATCACTTTTTAACTATAGCCATTGCTATAAAGTGTTTTAACCACACTTTAAAGCTGCACAAGGAAACATGTAAAAGCAAAGGAGAGTGAGGTGAATAATGAAAAAAGAAAAAAGAATGCAAACTAATATGGCCATCAATGCTACGATTGTAATAAACCCGCAGTTACAAAACATTTTATCTTACCACTAGTTTATTTAGAGTTATTATAAGAGTTTATTTAAATAACAGCAAAAGCTAATTTTTTTTTTTTAAAAGCTGCCAAGACATTTTTTTTACCACGGAATAGAGAGAAGTCTTAAATGAAAAGTAAGGGCGGTTGACCTTGTTGCTGTGGGTGATGTCAACATGCTGACTAACCATGTATACAGTGATTGGCTGATGGTGAGATTCATTCATTGATATATTTTAGCGAGCAATACTATCGCATTACTATTTAACCAAGTATATGTATATTTAAAAGAGTAAAATAATCATGACTATTTCGTTGATGAAGTGACTGAATCCCTGACAATTCCTACAACAGTCAAAATACCCTTATGATTAAGGGTTGACTTTTTAATAGCTGTTTATCACCAAACGTTTCTAAAATTTTTATATTCCCAGGCAGTTTGCCAGCAACAGCCATTAGTCTAAGTGAATTTGAAGATCTTCAGGAGCTAATCTAAGAGCCAAAAACGCTTTGTGAAATAGTCTTGAAGAAGTAACTTTTGGAGTACATTTAGTATTTAACACATCCATTATTAATTTCAAGATTTTGGATGTAAGCTTCTTTTAAATGTTATGTGAATGCAGTCCCTAATTTAATAACATTTAGCCAACATTTTAACCTGCTCATTAAGCTTTAATCTTCTTTACCGTTTTAATTTTCTGTTTCTCTATTTTGTACAAATAAGTACACACTTGTTTGTGATCAATATTTTATATGCAACCGTGGGGAGAACATGCAAACTTGGCACAGAAAGACAGGGATTAGAACCCAGGACTTTTTTGTTGTGAGGCGACTGTGCTAACTATTAGGCCACCGTGCCGCCCTTAATTTAGATATAATGTAAAAAAAAATTTAACAATTGGAAATAAAAATGTATATTAAATTTTATAGAATCTACTAGTCCTTTGTGGAAATGTTATACTCTCAAGCTGTCAGATGGTGGAGCTTGTGGATGAAGATGGCTCAAGTGCAAATTGCTTAAAAATAATGACTTCAACTTGCTGGCAGACTGAAGTGTGCGCTCTTTGATCTTAAAAGAGGAAGTAGGATACTAAATAGGCTGAGATTCGTCTTTAAAAAAATTGCTGTGTCATTACATATTGGGTTTAGATATTCCAAAATAAGATCTCCATAGAAACCTAGAGCATTGCGGCAGAAGAACAGTCTAGAGTCAGACACAAACCCATCTCATTTCCCTCTTGGCATGAGCTCCCGCTCCTCCCTCCTGTCTCCATACTGCGATGTGAATTTGTCTTATTGGTCAACCAGGGATGTTCATGACGGTCTTAGATGAGTTCTGAAAGAGAGGCTGCAAGAACATCCCGACTGTGCCAAAGACACACACAAAGACAAAGATCCAGAGAAAGAGGCGATCGATTACCATGGCAACATACTTCCAGTCCTCGCTCACCTGCGATAGAGATAGGGACAACAGAGTGAAGAGAGGGGGTTTGGGGGATTCCGCGCATGTGCACAAATGAGATAAATAGGAAAAAAAATCAAAGGAAGACAAAATTGACAAATAAATAGGTGACATTGGGATTTAATGAAAAGAATGGGTTAGAGTGGAATCAAGAGAGAGAGAGGGAGAGAGAGAAAGAGAGAGAAGAAAAGAATAAAAATAAGGTCAGGAAAAGAATTGAAATGGTGCACAGTTCACTACTATCCAGTAACCATGACAATGGCAGTAAGAGTGTTTATTCACCAACACGCACATGAAAAACATGTAGGTTAACATTATGAATGTAGCAGTAGGAAGCCAGGGCTTAATATATATATATTTTTGTTATTAGTATTATTTTTTTACTGTAATGATAAATCACTGGTTTATAATCAATGGTTAGCATGAACAAGAAGGTAACATAACAAGAAGGTCCTGGGTTCGAATCCCAGGCATGGGGTCTTTCTGTGCGAACTTTGCATGTTTTTCCCACGCTTGCGTGGGTTTCCTCCGGGTACTCGGTTTCCTCTCACAGTCCAAAAACGTGCATTAGGTTGACTTGTGATTCTAAATTGCCCATAGGAGTGAATGTGAGTGTGTCTCTAGCAGACCCCCGTGACACCGGAAAGTTTGGGAATAAGCAGGTATAGAAGAATAAATGTTTTTGGACTGTGTGAGAAAACCGGAGTACCCAGAGGAAACCCACGCAAGCGTGGGGAAAACATGCAAACTCCGCACAGAAAGACCCCGGTCATGGGATTCGAAACCCAGGACCTTCTTGTTGTGAGGCGACCGTGTTAACCACTACGTAAGGTTGATTGGTCATTCTAAATTGCCCATAGCCATAAGTGTGAGTGTGTGGGGTTGTTCGTTTATATGTGGCCCAGCAATAGACTAGCAACCTGTCCAGGGTGTACCCCTGCCTTTTGCCCTATGTGCGTTGAGATAGACTTTAGCGGGTATAGAAGATGAATGAATAAGCAGGTATAGAAGATGAATAAATTAATTAAACTAAACACTTCCTTAAGTCACTTTTTACTATTTAGGTAGGTAAATACCCAACTAGACGAGTGGTAGTCCTTTATACTAAGGTGTAAAATAGGGGGGGGGGGGCAATACAATATAGATTACAAAATTTAAATGAGGTCATTACTAAAATTTCTGAATAATAAATTAATGACTCACGCTGCGATCATCATCTTCACACTTCATGTGGTTGGCAATGAAGCGCACACCTTCCACAGCTTCCTCAAAACCTGGGCATGCCTGTCCCAAAAAGCCCTGAGGCTGCTGCTTTGGCCGTGGCAAAGCAGAGCTACCCTCTTTGCCTTCATGCTCTCCGTCCCGCATACTATTCAATCCATCTATGGATTCTCCGCTACCTTCACCCGCCTCTCCTCCAAACTGCTTGACTGAGGCCCGATTGACATAGCATGTGCAAGCCACTTCACTTTCTTTACCAGAGATGACGAGTTTCTCATTGGCTAGACGGCGTTGCCGTAGCTTTTGGCGTTCGCTGCTGTTCCTGGGCTGTCGCATAAAGAGTAGGGCCGGAAGCTTATCAAGAAAAACCACCCGGACCCACGGCGGCATGGTGTGGGTGGTGGGTGACCGATGATGCACATTGAGCACACACACACTAGTGACAATAGAGAATGTGACAAGCACCATGGTGAACATTAGGTACTTGCCCACAAGCGGCACATCCAAAGATGTAGGTGGCACAATCTTGGAGATAAGCAGCAGGAAGACAGTAAGCGCTAGCAACACAGATATGCATAGTGTCATCTTTTCACCACAGTCAGACGGCAGGTAGAACACCAAAATAGCCAGTGATGTGATCAGCACACATGGAATTATCAGGTTAATTGTGTAGAAGAGTGGTTTGCGGCGAATGATAAAATCATACGTGATAGCCACATAAGCTGGGTCTGATGGATTCTCATTGCGACGCCCAGGTAATGCAATGATATCCCATTCACCACTCGGGGTGAAGTCATCCATGCTAGCCACATCAGAGCGCAACACCAGGTCTACCTCGGTGCGGTCGTATGTCCATGAGCGAAAACTCAGTGTGCAGTTCTGCTGGTCAAATGGGAAGTGCTTTACTTCGATCTTGCAGGCACTCTTGTAAATTGCTGGCGGTAGCCAGAACACACTGCCGTCATGTGACACTACAGCGTTAGAGTAGAAAGACACTTCATACATCCCATCAGCACTGGAAAACAAGAATAGCACCATATCTTGTTTTTACCACATCCATTACATCAATAGGTTTGTAAAATTTATTTAGCGAGATAAAGTTTATAGACACATTACACATAGATGACTAAAGGTACAAAAAGTGCACTCACTTGTTGTAGAGGACAACATCCGGCAACCAGATGTGTTTGGATGGCAGGCGAACCTTCTTCATACCATCAAACTTATCTGGGTCCCATGTGAGACGGTAGTCTTGCCATTCCTAGTCAAACCCAATCAAAATCCACCATAATTTACTCAAATAAAAACACCTCACAAATAATTAGAATATAATAATTAGAGCATAAGAAAAATAAGGATGCAGTATTACCAGTATTAATAGATTAAGAAATAAATATATTAATAGTGTTAAAGGAGAGAGCTGTCGATTGGTTGCACATCAAACTTTTATTAACAGGTTAAAGGGTTTCATAAACCAGCATTATTTCACACTGTGATTTTATGACTATTTCTTAAAGATGTTTTTAGTCATTTTCGCCTTATTTACAGGACAAAGGGGTTTAAATGGGGCAGCCGTAAAGAAAGGAGGGCCTGAAAAAGACCGGAACCAGTAATCGCACCCTGGTCACAAGAGTGCAACAGCTTGCGTATCACAGTGCCAAACGTTTTTTAGGCATGCAGCCAATAATCCATAAGTAGAAAAAATACAACTTAAATGAAAAAATTGTATTAACTGCAATTTTATAACTTTGATGAAATCTTGGCTAAGTGGGCGATTGTCAGATGTCATAAGATGGTTTATGTATCCTACCAAAATCGTTTTATATAAATATAACTGATCTAGAAATAAATATAAATATGACTGATCTAGAAAGACATAAAAGCTATAGGATAGATAGAGTCGTGGACAATCTTCCTATTTAGAACCTTGATATATCTGGTACAGCAGCTTCTCAGACTAAAAGGCTGTTGAGTGGGTGGTAAAGGATGAAAGGAATTTTAAAGGATTATAATGCCTCACCCTATATATGAAATGTTTACTTTACTTAGGATTAAAAATCAGCTTCCTCCTTTTAACTTACATTACTGGAATTTAGCAGACTCTTATCCAGAGTGACTTGCATTTATTACTTTTTGATAAAATTGAGTTTAGGAACTCATGATATTCTGATTAGGGGTTGAACAGAATACAATCTCCAACTCCTATTTAATATAACTGTATACATTTTAATATTTGTTTTAACTTTACTCAACGCGTGGGGTGGTGGCGTTGTGGTTAGCACAGTAACGGTGTAAGTGTGTGTGGTTGTTCGTCTTTGTGTGTTTGGCCCTCCAATAGTCTGGTGACCTGTCCAGGATATACACCTGCCTTTTGACCCTAAGTGCACTGAAACAGGCTTGACCCCAAGTTAGGGGATAAGCAGTTATAGAAGAAGAATGAATAAATGAATGAATGCTGTGACTTTTAATAGAAACCCCGGATGAGACAATGAAAAGTAATAACTATATACAGAAGAGTCATTTATCATATATCCTGTTTAGCCTTTATCAAAAGGAGCTAATACATTTATTTAGTTTGGGCTACTAATACCAGCACGGACCAATTCAGAAGATTGTGATTACTCAATAATGTGTGTGTGTGTGTTTGTGTGTGTATGTATATATTCTATGAGCAAATAGCTGGCATTGTTCCATCGCAGCTTAAATGTTATTGAGCGTCTGTTAATTTGTGGATGTGTGTGTTGATGTGAAAATGTGTTCGTGTACGTTTGTAAGTGTAAAGACTTAATGGATGTAGAGATGAAACAAATAGATTTGTTTTTGCTTATAAAGACTGACCTGTGTAAGCCAGACATTAGTAGTCATGATCTGCTCTCTCTCATGCTATTAAAACACACACACACAAACACACAGACATGTAGACTTAGTTAGAAAATGTGTAACAGTATGCAATCTAAAGAAGTATGTTAGTTGATAAAATAGCAATACTGACATTAAAACAATTTGAAAAAAAACAGTAGATACCATATCACAAAAAATACCCTTTCTTTAAATATGTGAATAGGTGAGTGACTAGCTTTAAATCTTGAGAGCAAACACTTTTAAGTGTATTTATATGTATTTATATGCACTAATATATTTTGTGAAAGAAATAGAACCAAAAAATAATATTATGATAGGCTTTCCTACATGCCTGTCAACATATTTATTTGTGCAACCCTCTACACAACTTGTTCAATCAGACAGGATATGTGAAAAGCCTAGGTTGCCATATTGGTAATTACCCTGTCCGATAACGCTGTAGTAAAACCAATTGTGAAAAATCTTGTGAATGAAATGTTGCCAAACACTATTTTCTATAATTGCACTATTTCAGGCAATTAAAAAATGATATTGATTTATACTTAATACCTTTATACTTGATTTACTTTATACTTTATAATTTATTTATACTTATATATAGAAATATTATTGATCTATTTATTTTAGTATGGTCTCTGGCTAAGTGATGAGTTTGTCGCAGATGTGGCTGTTGATAAATGTATCCTTTAGGGCCTAGGGAAACCTTGGACGATTTCCTCTAGCTTGAGTGAATTCTTGGTCCCCTCCCAGGTAACAGCTGCAATGCAGCATCTTCCAGGAAAGAAATAGATTCTACATACAGTGTGGCAAAAAAGTATTTTGTCAGCCACCAGTTATATAGCTATATATTTCAACTATATTTCAAAAATGACATCACATTGGCTGATTTTTAAAGAATTTATTTGCAAATTATGGTGGAAAATAAGTATTTGGTTAATAATAAAAGTTTGTCTCAATACTTTGTCAGCAATGACACAGGTCAAGTTTTTCACACTGTTGGTAGGATTTTTCTCTATTCCTCCATGCAGATCTCCTCTAGAGCAGTAATGTTTCGGGGCTGGGCAATCCAGACTTTTAACTCTCTCTAAAGATTTTCTATAGGGTTAAGATCCTGAGACTGGCTTTGCCACTCCAGGACCTTGAAATTGCAAATGAATTTTTAAAAAATCAGATGTGATTTTTTGGGATTTTTTTTCTCATAGGTTGACATATACCTATGATAAAAAATTACAGGACTCTCTTGTGTTTTAATTAGGAGAACTTGCACAATTGGTGGCTGACTAAATACTTTTGCCCCACTGTTATGATATGGAGTGTACAGATATTGTATACAGTTACATATGTGGCAATTATTATTAGTATTATTATTATTATTGTACATAATATTCTTAACTATTACAATGAAGAAACATATATTCATTCATTCATTCATTCATCTTCTCTACCTGTTTATATCGGAATCCGGGGTCACATGGTTCTGCTGGAGCCTATCCCAGCACAAATAGGGTGAAAGGCAGGGGATACACCCTGGACAGGTCGCCAGTCTATTGCAGGGACACACATACACTCACACTCACTCCTATGGCCAATTAAGAGTCATAAATCAACCTAATGCACATGTTTTTGGACTGTTGGCAGAATCCGGATTACCTGGAGGAACCCCACAGAGAAAACACTAAATTTAAAATTCTCTTCTGCAAGAGTGTCCTCAATTATTTTTCTTGCTCAATTCCTGTAGAGGGGTCTTACTCTGCAGAGTTTGCAGTTCTGTTGTGAGGGTTTTGTACATTAGTTAATTGGTGACTCGCTTTATTTGGTGAATTGCTTTATTCTCATTTACTGAACTTAGCATAGTAATATTGCACAAATAATTAGTGACCCAGCAGAAAAGTATTTGGCCATTTTTTTTGTTTGTTTATTTTTTTCCAAATGGTTTTAAAAAGTCCAAAAGTTTTAGACAGTTTCCCAGGCAAGGGTTTTTCTGTGCAGAGTTTCCTCCCACAGTCAAAAACATGTACATTAGGTGTGCCTAATGCAGTGACTGTAATTGTGTATGGTTGGTCATCTATGTGTGACATTGCGATAAACGAGTGACCTGGAATAGGCTCCAGCAGACTACGTGACCTTGAGTTAGGGAATAAGCGGGTATAGAAGATGGATGAATTAATGCCTCAGGCACAATTTATAAAATGAAATGGAAAGTTTTCTTACCACACTGATGAGCTGTGCCAGTGAGACCATAAGCTGCACCGTTACCAACTCTGAGCCATTTGTTGCTGGCCGAATGAGTTTGTTGTAGTGAGCAGGATTAAGGAGATGCTCGACCAATCGCTCCTCTGTGTCAGCTCCTAGACTACCTGGTAAAAAAGAAGCACTATTTATCAAATCTTACACTGAAAAAAAACCTGTATCCTCGATGGTGCAATAGCTGTCAATAATTAGTGCAACTTGTTGCAAGTAGATGTGTGTTAATGTAACATTTCATCATCTTCTTTACCCGCTTATTCCCGAATCCGGGGTCACGGGGGTCTGC
>JAOTQW010000036.1:16057865-16068781 GCA_026260075.1 Sisor rabdophorus | reverse complement strand
CAAGCGCGGGGAGAACATGCAAACTCCGCACAGAAAGCCCGGGATTCGAACCCAGGACCTTCTCGCTGTGAGGCAACGGTGCTAACCACTGCGCCACCGCACCACCCCTGCTGAAATGTTTATTGTTTTTATTTTGGTCAATGCCCTCCTGACTTTTGGACTTCAAAAAGCTGAGATAGGCTCCAGCAGACCCCTTTGACCCCCTATAAGAAATAGTTGGTTATAAAAGATAGATAAATTAATAAATAAATGGTTAACCTTTTGTTTACATTTGCAGCATTTAGCAGATGCTCTTATTCAGAGTGAAGTACACAGTTCTTTGAGGTCTTTACCAATGAATACATCTATACTGGTTCAGTAGGTTGTAAACCAAGTATATAATAAGAAACTTATTTTTGTTTATATATTTATATATTTACTTTTGTGCACCAACAATGGATGTGTGAAAAGAATTAATGTCAA
Source organism: Sisor rabdophorus (assembly GCA_026260075.1). NCBI lineage: Eukaryota > Metazoa > Chordata > Actinopteri > Siluriformes > Sisoridae > Sisor > Sisor rabdophorus. The sequence continues at coordinate 16,068,319 of JAOTQW010000036.1, read as the reverse complement.
TTGATTTGAACAAACGCATTTGAAAAGGTATGTACGATCAATCATTATCGACACGTTAAAACTGGAAAGTGGTATAGAAACCTTATGTAAGCGGGTATAGAACATGAATAAGTAAAAAAATGGTGAAGGTGAACTAGCATATAGTCTCTCGCTAGTACACCAGTAGTACACTGCTAGTACACCAGTAGTACACTGCTAGTACATCAGGTTTCTACCGTCTGTGCACTGAAAATGTGTGTAGATGTGTTTGATACCCTGTAAAAAAATACAATTATAAAATTCATGTAGTAATTTATATAAGTAAATGAAGTTAAAAACTGTTAGCAGGATTGTATAAAATCATGTTAAATTTGTTTAATCTTTAAAAATAATTTAAATCAGTTATGTCTGAACAGTACTTAAATTTTGTACCTGCATAAAAATAATACTAGAGGCATGTTCTTTTTAAAATTTACCTACTGCCAGGAAGACTTCCTTTTATAAACCCCCTGTCTTTCTTAAACAGGAAGTAAATTAGCCTTTCTTCTCTTTTCCCTTTCTTTTGAGATGATCCTTTCCATAGTCATACTGTAGCTTCTGTATTTAAAAAAATCTTATATCTAGTAGATGTACAATGGAGGTCTTGAAACTAATAACTCAATGCATATTTTAATTTATTTACTCTCCCTGTCTGATAGCTATGTATGCACATAAAAACAAATAGGAGAGAGTGTAAGGAATTCTGGTGTTTTGAACAGGTCAATTATACTTCTGACTTTTGGAAGCCAGCCTCTTTTGAAGTAGATCGAAATGTCCACCTCTGCTTACCAGTGTAAATAAATCTGACCTGCATTGTTAAGTAATTGTGGAGCACTGACCTTTGCAGGGTTTTTTTTAACAGGAAGATGCTGCCTGGCTGGGTTTTAAGGGCTCTCTGTTTTCTTTGTGGTCTGTTTCTTGTTGGTCCAGGAACTGGGACATTTTAACACTGACCCTAAAGGTCAAATGTATTGCACATTCCACATAGACTGAAGAACTCTGCCAAGAAATACAACTTCTTCTGATTTGTGTGTATTTGTGCATGCAGCTGGTGTGTATACTTAAAAGGGAACAACTCTGAGGCATATTTGCTACTACTTTATTAAGTACTTTAAGATAACTTTTGCCAAAATGTTATTTTCACAGTGTATATAACAATGTCCTTTTAAACAGCTACTTCTAACTTAAAATATACCTCTAATGTGACATTACAACTATACAATTCAGATGGTAAATAAAATAAAGTTTAATTAGTGAAAATATGGGGCATGCATGTCTTTGTATTTTGAATTAATCAACTATCATTCTTGATAACTAAAATGTAATTCTGGTTTAAAAGTAGTAATCACATATTTTACAAGTATTATTGAATAGACAGTTTAAAATCTATCTGGCAACACTGTCATTAGCACGTATTAGCATATTATGGAAAAAGGAGGGAAAACCCAGATTGTTCTTGCTGAAGTTTCATGCTGAAGTTGACTTTAGGAGCCAAAGGGTGAGAAAGATAACACCATGATTGCAGTATTTCTTTTGGATTTTTTTTTGTAGAATTTGCAGCATTCTGCAAATGTACTATTAATTACTATTGACAAGTTAAAACTGGAAGATGGTACAGAAACATTACATGTCCTAAATATCGAGTGAAGGGACTGAAATAAAGAAAATTAGTGACAGTACTAACCGCAGGATTACTAACCGAGTACTAACCGTTAGATTAATACCAGGCAAATATCAGCTAATCATTCATCCTTCATATTTCTTAAACATGGCTATGAGGTAGCCTAAATTATCCCAAACTGTTTGGAAAACATATTATAGTCTGAGGAGACCAAGATAAGGTAAACTGGGTGTAATTCTAAAATAATTTTTTTTAACCCAAAAAAGGTTACAAAAAATTAGGAAGAGCAACAAAAGCCAATTTATTCTAGCACAAATGTAATGCCACCTAAACAATGGTTTAGTATGCTTTAATCAGCACTAAAATAAGAAGAACCAGAAGAACAAGAAATAGGGTTTGGAAAGCACCAGTGTTTATGACTTAATCTCTGTACACTATCTTGTAACACATTTCTCAATATGTTTGTCTTCTTACCCACCTGACTGTACTGACCTGTGTGTTTTTTACTTTAGATAGGTCACATATTCTGAACAAAAGTCATCACAGTGCAAATAAGCTCCACATTAGACTAAGGAAAATTATTGATATCATGCTTTAAAGGAAGGAAATTATTTTTGAATGCAGAAATACAGCCATTGTTCTGAAGCAAATTCTCATCAAATACTGACTTTAGTAAACAGGAATATATTCCATTAGAATACATGTTCTTCTGTGTTATTTTGTATCTTTTATATTTTATAGTTTTTAAATTGACCCTGCCTAATGTCATATTTAAGACTTTATTGTAATAACATTTTAATGTAAAAATGCTACTTATCTATATCCATTTTAACAGTATATAACTCAGGCCCACACCCCATTGGCTTACCATTAACCAGCTCCTGGGAGAAGGTTCCACATCCCAGACCCACCTCATAAACAGCCTTTGTTAAGCGCCCAGGGTCTGTGAATTCTTCGCCGACAGCTGGAATACAGTTTACTTTCACCCAGTCTTCCATCTCAGATAATGAGAGTGACATGATGTCATTGTCTCTTGACCCAAAGGAGACACAGCAGGGCAGACTCAGAGAAGGTAGTAGGACCTTGTCAGAGAAAATGCTCTGTAAACGTGGGGCTCTAACTGATAATTTGTTGCTGGTCTGGTTGAGACTGTGTGTCGAATATCGATATAACGAATATGCTGCCCGTTAATTATTTTGCCAAGAGGAAGCATGTAAAGTAAAAAAGTAACAGACCTAAAACTGAACCATATTTGACAGATGAGCACGTAGAATAGTCACCATTTAAATCAACGAATTAATAGCAGTTCAAACACTTGTGGTGTATTTTTTCCAGTCAGTTCCACTGGCGTTAGCTAATGTTAATGGCATCTTGTTAATGTGTTAAGATTTACAACATTTCCAAAGTGGATGCTCCAGTTTTTAAGTTGTTTTGTTAGAGAATACACTATAAGTAGTAAAGGTTCACACATCCATGCCATCAGTTTCACTTTTACTTTGTATTGATATAATAATGTTTTTAACTATTTACTGACTTAATTTAAAAGTTAAAATTAGTTCTGGCTATTAAATAGCTAGAGAAATAAACAAACTAATAAAACAGTGCAGACACGTTTTTTGTTTTTTCTCTTTTCAGCGGCTCATATAGGCGTGGGAATTAGCGGACAGGAAGGCATTCAAGCAGTGCTGGCATCCGACTACTCCTTTTCTCAGTTCCGATTCTTGCAACGTCTTCTACTGGTACACGGACGGTGGTCCTACCTGCGCATGTGCCGCTTCCTTTGCTACTTCTTTTACAAGAACTTTGCATTTACGATGGTGCATTTCTGGTTCGGCTTCTTCTGCGGCTTCTCTGCCCAGGTCAGAGGATTGTGACTACAGTCAGTGAATGGTCTTCTGTGACCCCCATATATTTTTTATCTCATACAACTAAGCTATATATCCATTAACCCCAAGTCTAGACCATATACAGTTGAAATATTTGGGGTAAGCTAATGCTCAGGAAAGTAGGTGTAGCATCCTTTGTTAATCCTGAATTATCATTTAAATTAACTAATCATACCAATTTGATGTTATCAGTGTGTAAAAACCAAACCCGCCTTAATCGTATTTTTGATCCACTAACAAGCTGAAAATGTGTAGCAATGCGGTAAGAAAGTGGTTAAGTGGTTGGACTTCAAATTGGAATATTACGGTTCAATACTCAGCGCCACCCAGTTGCCATTGTTGGGCCCCCTGATCCTATCCCCTAATATTTGGTTAGAAGGCATCTGATAAATGCTATAAATGTAAATGTAAAAACTTTAGGTAAAAGATGAAAAATAGCTTATTGTAATGTATTGGCTTACAGTAATTGATTGATTTTAGAACAATTTACTGACAATGACCATAACTGAATTAACATTAAATCACAATATGAAATTAGAAAAACTATATTAAAAATAATTTATGATAGTACAGAAGCAACATTAATAAACTTCAACAGTGAATTATAAACAATCACTAGTGAACAATTGAATGTAAAATGTTTTGAAATGGTGAATCTGTAGAACCACAATAGAGCAACATTCTTACTATAAAACAGGTTTTACGTTTATTTGATTAAATCACAACATTTTAAAATTTAACAAATTAACTCAGTTACTTTATTAATATCTATTAAACTACAAAATATACACTAATCCTGTGCTATTTATATGTGCTGAATTACCCCCACTAACTACACGTCACACCAGGTAAACACTACCTGCTATATCACTGTATAAAACTTAAACATATCCAGTTAATCATTACACTTACGACATCAAGGATTTAGAAAATAACATGTATTTACTGCCTGGGGTAACATTAAAAGAGACCTGACACAGGCGTAATAAGTGTTGGCTATACAGTGCTATATTTTTTGTATCATATAAAATATTATCTGCTATGATATGTTACATTTATTTAAGGTGTATTTCCTACTTCTCTGTTTTTCTGTCTTGTTTAGACAGTCTATGATCAGTACTTTATCACTCTCTATAACATCGTGTACACATCGTTGCCTGTTTTGGCCATGGGTATCTTTGACCAGGTATTCACACTACAGAGAATTAATTCTTCTAGAATTGAAAAGGTTATGTAACCCTGACACTCTTTTCTTTTCCTCAGGATGTCCCTGAGCAGCGTAGTCTGGAGTACCCGAAACTGTATGAGCCAGGTCAGCTAAACTTGCTCTTTAACAAGCGTGAGTTCTTCATTTGCATCACTCAAGGTATCTACACGTCTGTAGTGCTGTTCTTCGTACCATACTGCGTTCTTTCACGTGCCACGCAGTGCAATGGTGTTCCACTTGCTGATTATCAGACCTTTGCTGTCACCACCGCCACGGCCCTCGTCATTGTCGTTAGCGTCCAGGTCAGTTAAGACATCCTACAGCTGAACTGACTGATCAAACTACCATTTTTAGACATTCTATGACATAAATTTGATAACAAAAGTGGCTAGGCATCTTTCTATTTTGCCTGTATATAAATATAATTATAAATTAATTATTTCAAAATAATTTGAAATAATTGCTAGGGCAGCGCGGTGGCGTAGTGGTTAGCACGGTCAGCTCACAACAAGAAGGTCCTGGGTTTAAAACCCGGGCTTGGATTCTTCCTGTGCGGAGTTTGCATGTTCTCCCCATGCTTGCGTGGGTTTCCTTCAGGCACTCCGGTTTCCTCTCACAGTCCAAAAACATTAGGTGCATTAGGTTAATTGGGGACTCTAAATTGACTCTAAAGTGATTGTGAATGTGTGTGGTTGTGTGTGTGTGTCTCCTCCTGCGATGGACTGGCAACCTGTTCAGGTTGTACCTACTGCCTTTCGCCCTATGTGCGCTGGGAATCCGTCCTGGGTGTACCCCCTGCCTCTTGCCCTATGTGAGGGGCTCCAGCAGACCCCTGTGACCCTGGAAAGTTTGTGAATAAGAGGGTACAGAAGATGAATGAATGAAAAAATTTATTTAGCTGTTGGTGTCCACCTGAGTTGACAACATGTGCCACCATCTATAATTCATTGATGTTTGACTTAAATTGACAAGTGTAAGTTTGATCTGTCTGCATAAATAGCAGATGGTAATTCATGTATCTAATTTTTCAAGTATATTGTTTATTTCCACATACAAACAAGGCTTGAAACCGATCTGAAACTATCAGAATCCATGTGCTTTGTTTCTGCTTACACAGTCATCGGTAATATCTGTGCCACATTATAGGAAAAATACACTTGATATGTCTGGTGTAAAAGACACCCAGAAGGTGTCAGATAAAAGAATGACATAGAAAGAGTAACTTTCTAGAAATCTGTTAGGAATCTACAGTCACCTTATGCAACATGACAGTAATCCTGAATTCCTAAAAAGTTTGTGTATGTGTGTATTTGTAGATTTCTCTGGACACAGGATACTGGACAGCTATCAATCATTTCTTTGTGTGGGGATCTCTGGGAGCATACTTTACTATCCTCTTCACCATGCATTCCAGCATCCTGTTTAATTTATTCCCCAAGCAGTTTCACTTCCTGGGTAAGAATCCTCACCGTTCCATTCCATCCTAATTTAGGTACAAGCACACAATTCTGTAAACTTTGCATACAAGGGACACACAGATTTCAATAAAATATTTCAAATAATACACACCTTTGTTTGTCATCGGGAAAAAACAATTTGTCAGGTAAAAAAAGTAAAATATATGTGAGATTGAATGATGCAATATGTTTTTGTTTCTTCACAGGAACTGCGCAAAACACATTATCACAACCAGTGGTGTGGTTGACTATTGCTTTAGCTACTGTCACTTGCATTGCCCCTGTGGTCGTCTTTCGCTTCCTTAAACTAAACCTTAAACCCCAGCTGTCAGATACTGTGAGTCAGAACATTTTTACATATGCTAAGTTACTCTGTTGGTGTGTTTGAGGGTGTGGGCTAAAGTTTTATACACCAAATGTTACCACAAAAAGAGAAATAACTAACAGTTGTGACATTTGGCTAGACCTCATATCGACAATTTGATTTGTTTGTGCAACTTTAATGTAAAATTGTTCAAGCTCATGATTGTTGATTGACACTTAATTCATTAAATTTCTCCTAATTAATTAATTTTATGTGAATTAATAAAATATATGAGTGTATGTGTTTTTTCTGGCGATATATTTAATATTTTTTTTTAAATTAACATTTCCATTAAGGTGCGCTACACTCAGCTTGTACGGCAGAAGAAATGGAAGTCTGGTGGTTGCGGCAGATCTGGTGCAGGTGAAAGAAGTTCCACAGGAGGTGTAGCTACTGGGAGGTCATGTCATGGCTTCCGTAGGTCAGGTTATGCGTTTGCACATCAAGAAGGTTTTGGCGAGTTGATAACATCTGGCAAAAACATGCGTCTGAGCTCACTCGCCCTTGCTACCTTCGCCTCGCGGCACAGCACCAGCTGGATTGATACACTTCGAAAAAAAAAACATACAGCATTCACGGCCCATTCTAACTCACAGACCTTACCTCTCTCTATATCTTCTTCTGTAATTGGACCCAAGGAAATGTGTCTAGAAAGCACCAAAGAAACAGGTTTGAACCAGATTCCCAGCAACAGTCTTACTGATGTTCAGGTAACCAAGACAAATTGCAAAGTGGAGATCGAAGCTACTGTCCTGTAAAACAGGTAAACACGAGTATACAATATATAACCTTTTTATTTAATATATCAGAGCTTGTATATCTTTGCCTGTTTATTGACCACAAGTTTACATATTATAAACATGCCTAAACATGTCAACTGTGGACAGAAACGGGCTAGGTTGATTCATAGGATAATGTAGGATGATTTTTGTCTGTGTCTTGTTACTGCCACTGGATACACTATGTAGGCTAACTTGGTTAGTGTCAAAGAAGCGTCTAAAGCACCTGTCAGCTTCAACCTGGTTGGGGATCACCAGGTGTTGAGTTTGATGAAGGATAGAAAGGATAAAATGATCTGATTGGTTTCAATCTTCAATCTTTTGTCTGGTTCCGGCAACACATAGATAAATATAATAAAAGTCGACTGGTGGTAAAGAGACTCATCATTAGGTTCAATGGAAGTTCAGTCACTTTCCTCTTTGTCTGCAGTTGACATCTAACCAATGCAATGAAAAACTCAAATATATAAAGCCACATATAAATAAGCATCTTTTGTTAGGCAGTGCTTCATAACCACGAATTTTAGAAAATTATTTGAAATAACAAATTAGCTACATTTAAAAGATATTTTATTTCAGGGGGAGTTTCTACTTTTTAATCAGTGGCCATTTTACATTCTCTCTTTTATAGTAAACACTATTTGGCAGCTGTGGAATAAGAGCACAGCACTGCAGAGACAAAGAATCTATTTCACAGGAAAAACCTCCATTGGAATGTGAGCAATGAAGACAGAGAATCTGCTGGGTTTCTACTCCTTATTAAAAATCCTGGATGTTCAATTTTCCAATATTCCTGGAAAAGTCTTGTTGTCCTGGAAAAAATTTTTTGGGGTCGCTGAGTTTCTGAAAAAAGGAATATGCTATGTCTTTCTCCTGTCCTAATGAAATTTAATATGTTCTGGAAAATAAACTTTGGAAAAGGGGTAGAAACCCGGATTTCTCATTTTATGTCAACAACTTTGGTAAAGACAAATGTAAAGATGAAACTAAAAGGACGCACTGAACATACTTCCTGTTGTTTCTGGATATACAGTCCGTTGCACAACATTTTAACTCACTGTGGAGTTTAAAAGTTCTATACAGTTACATGGTAATTGCTTTTACTATTTACTGCAGGTTCATTTTTTTTTTCTTTTTTGGTTTTAGTTAAAATTTTAAATACTAAATTCTAAAAAGATTTGAAATTTTTTCATAAGCAGATACCTGATAACAATGTTTTTGGTATAGTATTTTTCCGTCTGAGGCTAATGGACTTGTGTTTTGTTTTAACTTAAGTTGCCTTAATTTAAAATTAGATAGTACTACTTGATAATGCACTAAGCTGTAAATCATTAATACATCGTATATAGACACGCATTACTCATCTATTCATCTTCTATAGCCTCTTTTTTCTAACTCAGGGTCACAGGGGTCTGCTGGAGCCCATCCCAGTGCACATAGTGCTAGTCCATCACAGGGCCACACATAGATGAACAATTACTTACACTTTGGGCAGTATTGGAGTCACCATTTAGCGTAATGTTTAAAACTTGAGTACCCAGAGTAAACCTATGCCGGAGTGAGGAGAACATGCAAAAGCCACGCAGAATGAATCTGTGTGGGAATCGAACCCGTGACCTTCTTGATGTGAAATGACCGGGCTAACCACTACGCCACCACGCTGCCCTAGAAAATCTTTAAACGATTGTTGATGATCGTTCGGAATTCTTAGCAATGCCTTCATTATTTTTACTTTATACTGGTTATTTATTTAAAAAGATGATGCAAAACATAATATTTACTTTTTCTTTTATATTGTGTCCTTTAAGTATAGCCCAATCACCGTGCTTTTTTTCAGTGCCTGTCAGTATTTCCATTTGAAAAATGGTTGGCTTTTCCAAGTGCTACAAAAAAAATCTATTTTTTGTTGCTGTTCTAAAGAATTATGACAATGATAATTTGTGTTAAAGATGATACATGCAATATTTTGAGATAGTCGACTTTGGCCTAATTTACAGTATATTTTCATATTTATTAAAACATATATAGATTATTGGAAGATGGCTTTATTTTGTGAATATTAATTTAGTCTAAACTCAAGTAAAGACAATTGACGCAATATTTAGAGCACTTTTTTCCATGTATGTTTGGATTCTGAAGTTCTTCATGAGAATGAAACATGAACTCAAATAGATGAACTCTTTTGCCTTTATCACACCATATTGGTGTTCCAAGGCATTAAGCTTGACTACTCGAGTATGTGAGTACTTTAATATTTAGAGCCATAAAATTGCTTATTTTGATTTGAAATGAATGGAACTGGGAGACAACAAATGGATCTCATCTTACGTCTGCTGGACCGGTAACCATCTCTGTCTTGAAGTGTCCTTAGATGCATAGACTAAATTCAGTCTTACACTAACCATGATTTGGTCGTGTAGTTTGACATGGTCACCGGCAGCTAATTGATGGATGTTGGCACCATTTTTTTTTTGTCAGAAGATAGACAAAGAATCAGAAAATTACGTGCACACTTACGTGTGACATTTATGACGGCCAGCTTTAAACCACCAGAGGAAAATGTTGAGGTCAAATGGACAATTTACTGAGAAGGTATGTCACAAGAAAAATTGCTACAGATTTTGTTTTTGTTTGTTGCTAGATACCATTTAGCTAGTTGCGAGAAATGTCAGGAATAAATGATGTAAAGCTCTGTAGCAGTTTTCAGAGGTGCATTTGTCTTTAATGCTTCTTGATTATTGTACAGTCTGACATTTTGACAACTGAGATTCTAATGTCCGACATAAAGACCTAACAAGCAAAAATCACAAAAGACTGTCAAGAATCATATTGTGTAAGTCTGGCTTAACATGGGTTGTATGCATGGGTAAATACATGGCTGAATGTTCTATAGGAGGTAATGATTTATTGGGCTTGAAATAAATCTAACTGATGTTGAACACCTACTTGATTATTTGTTTATCACAATAAGACAAATGCTGTGTTATTTTGCAAACAAGCAGTAATATTACAGATACATAATAAGGCTCTGGAGTCTGATATGTAAATATGGCAATATTATTAAAATAGCAATCTAGCCACAGGGGCCACAAGCCAGTGACTTCTGTGCCAGTCCCAAGCCT
>JAOTQW010000036.1:16037915-16048549 GCA_026260075.1 Sisor rabdophorus | reverse complement strand
CGACCTGTCCAGGGTGTACCCCCTGCCTTCCGCCCTATATGCGCTGGGATAGGCTTCAGCAGACCCCTGTGACCCCCAAGTTCGGGAATAAACGGGTATAGAAGATGAATGATATTCTGATACATGCGTTGTCTGGTCAGTTGTTCCAGTTCACGCTTAAATGTCTTAAATGACACAAAGTGCCTTTACAAAAAAAACCAACAAAACTAGATTTGAGGTCACTAATGTCTGTATCCCAGGACTTACTCATATTATTATACAGATATTAGTAGTATACTAACTAATCAGTAGTAGTTTGTGCATTGATAATTGGTTGAAATTTTTGAATATTTAATGCTTAAAATAAATGCTTTCTGATTTAGAAAGCAGTATTGAAAAAGTTTATATCTGTCCAATCTAAACATATATAAATCTTTTTAGAACCAGACATAAGATTCTGCTTAGTCAACACCTCACCATGTGTTTAGACAAAGCATAAAATTAAAATTTATACATATGTATGAACTGTACCTATGGGTATAGTATCCTGTTGGCTAATCATCTGTTCCACACTGACAGGTCTCATGACAAGGTGTGAGCACTGCATGACAAGTCCCTTTTCCTTGTGCTCACGAGCATGCAAAAGCAGGCTGCACTTGTTAAAGAAGGCCAGCCGCTTTGTGCAAAGGTTACACGTTACTTCAATGCGCAAAGATCGCCGATCATAGTGGCGGGCCAGGCTGCGCTCCAAAGCAAACGAGTCCCCACACTCCAGGCAACGGTACCCTGAGGCCGGTACACTAAGTCCCCACTCTGGACGAGGCAGGATGGAGAGGTCAGGCTGGTAGCTGGGAAGTGGGTTCTTACTGTTTAGAATCTTGTTAAAGGCCTCTACCAGGCTTGACTGGCTGCGGGAGATCACAGCTCCGGGACTGTTTACAATGGATGCTGGTTTGGTGGAAGCTACAGCTACTGTTTTCTGCCCGATCGAGCAAATATTGATGGTAGAGGAGGACGGGGATGAAGATGAAAGTGATGGTGAAGTTGAGATTTTTGTGCCACCAGAGGCCACTTTTTGTGCCTTGCTGGCTGCAAACAGCATGGCTGAGCTGGCATCCTGTAAGGTCGACAAAGGAAACATTGTGGTCTTTAAGTCTTGAAGCTGGTTGGACATGGCTGCTGCAGGCCTTTTGGCCCGGCTGACCCCTTTTCGACCTATTAGAATTTTAGACCCATCAGGGCCCTTGGAAATGGCTCCAGCAGCTCCTTTAGCAGCTACTCTGGTAACAGTGCGTGTGACGTTACCTGTGGGAGTTTTGACTGTCTTGATTCGAACTTTAAGAGGTCTGGCAGGTACTGCAGAGGAGTCTTTGTTTTTAACAGATGGTCCTGAAACTACCACAGAGGGGTTTTCTTGTGGGTCTGCCACAATCACGTTATTAGCTTTGTCAGTGTTGCAGTTGTTGTGGTCCTCTCCATTCTGCTCATTCTCCATAGGTTCCTCTTTTTCAAGAACTTTCAAGGCCTTATTCTGCACAGTTTCTTTTTTTTCTAGACCTGGTGAAGGGGTTGATAACGGGCTTTTCCATTGAAGACATGGTGGCTTTTCTGGTTCAGGGCTCTCAGGAGAGTCCCTTTCCTCAATAATGTGCTCTGGATATACTTCTGGTATGGATAGTTTTGCTATTTCCGGAGAGACCTGGTTCTGTGGGGACATTTGATGGGACATCAAGGGTGGAGAAACAGACCTGGTCTCACTGGTTTGAGTGTTACTTGTAGGCAAAGATGGAGAAAGAGAAGGAGGCTGATTCTCACATGTGTCGTGTCTTACTGGAAACCTAAGAGGCGAAGACATTTGTTTATCCGGACTCTCTTGAATCATGAGCGGAGAGCTTCCAAGATCTGGTTCAGATTCCTCATCCCCAGGTATCGCTTGATTATTCTTTGTCTTTGGGCTGCTGATAACAGGCTGAGTTTGAGGTGCATAGGCGGATAAAGGATGTTGTGCTTCATCTTCATCAACTTTGGAAGTCACACTGATAAAATTTGTACAAGAAATGGAAGAAGACGATGCAGGTAAAGGCATGTGAGATGAAAAGTGGGCGGATGGGTTGGAAGGACCATCACCCTGATTGCTCTCATCACCTTCTCTGGCTATCTTAGGCGAACACGGGGACCAAAGATGACCTTTCTGTTGCATTTGTGATTGACTAGAGAGCAAGGAGTGTTCTACAACTTCTCCTGAAACAGCCTTAAATCCGTTATGGAGGAGTGGGTCCATTGGCATCAGGCTGTGTGCAATCTGTGGAGAGAGCTGACCTCCAGATCTACTTCTGTCAGCTTCATCTAGCACATCACTTACTTGCCTGGCTGTGTTTTCTTCCTCATCTCTCCTGTTGTCATAAACATCAGCACATATGCTGTTTTTTACTATAACACTAACTACAGATGGATCATGAGAAATTTCACGGATTTCTGGAGGGCCAATGGGCCTTTGAGAAGAACCACTAATTCTCTCTTTGGTAGCACTGCTACCGGATTCACTGTGATTCGCATCAGGATCCCCAGACTCGGACTGAATTGCCTCTTTAGCGTCAATATCTGGAATATCAAAGGCTGCCAACAGGTCATCAAAATCTGGGGTCTTCATGTCACCCATTCCTGTCTGAACAACAAATGCCTACCATGTAAGAAAAACAAAAAAGTTTAGCTACGACAATAAACAATGACTGTTTTTGTATAATGTTTGCCACAAAAAAAAGTGTTGCTAATTTTTACATACATAAAACGGAGCCGGAGTAGACCCTTGCGAAATAAAGCATGGGGAGGGAGAGGGGATGGGACTAGAGGGATGCAACACTGAGTCGAACCTGGGTCGCTGGAGCGCAGCAGTGCATGTAGGTGCTGATTCCATCGGCACCCAGATATACTACTGCGCTCTGCCGACCAGAACTCGACTCTGGATCTGGTCCATTCCAGCTCTGGTCCCTTGCTGCCCCCCCCTCCATCCGTATTCTATTAATAATAGCAAAAATGCCTTGAATTAAGGTGGGGAAAGTGGTGGATTATGCTCAGTGGTACATGGGTTTAAATACTACCTCTAACATGCTGCCAATTCTGGGCCCCTGTGCAAGGCCCCTTAACCCTCAATTTCTCAGTTGCATTGTATAAAATTGAAAAATCGTTCAGGAAAAGGGTCGTCCAACAAGTGTTAAAATGTAAATGTTAAAGTTTGGATATTAACTAAGAATACGATCCAGGAAGCGTCCACAAAAAGCTAACTTGTTAGCTAGTTTCTCTAACGTCAGTTTTAGTAGAAACTAACGTTTATTTTTACCACAGAGCTGTTCAGCTGCCTGTATTTCGTCTCATAACAGTACGTACAAGTAACTAACTTAAATGTTAAATCGTGTACAATGCCTTAGACTCGGGTTAATAACTTTGACAGGTTTGCCTGAACAGATGCTTTGCTACTCCTAGCTCGGGAACTGACGTCGGCCAAATCGCAAAACGACTTTCTGTTGGATCTGTAGTGAACTAGACGTACACATCTTCATACTCTATTGAGTTTCCCTATATAGTGAACACGGGGTTGTTTTGGTTTCCGTCTTTCGCTGCTAAGTAGACATGGTTTCTGCAGAGTAAACACTCGATGAAATGCTTCACTTTAAGATATTACAAACCCAGGTTATAAGGTTTGCCAAAAATTCGGACAGACAATTTTTTCAGATGCATCTGTAAATTTGTTAAAGCGTTTCAAAATAAATAGTTAACCTAACTAGGATTAACCTATTCGCCTGGCTAACGTTAGCTTTATGAGTTAAGCTAGCTTACCAGATCGGTATAGTGAAGTTAAAATCAATCTCATAAGAAACCACGCGTGGTTTGATTGCGGAATTAGAATTTATATGGTATATTTAACGCGTAACAAATGTCAATGTAATGCTGGTGTGAACTGTGTTTTTTAAAAAAAAAAAGGTTTTTAAAAAAAGTTTTGAATTTGAACTTTACCTCTTCTTGAGCTGTGGTTCTGTGTGTTCCTGGCTTCTGGCAGCCAGGGCGGTGCATCACGCAGGCGTCATCCGGGACTAGGCACGGGTTTTACCCCAAACATGTCCAAAAGAAAAAAACATCAACACGTATACCAAACCAGTCATCTGGCAGCCTTACAGAGCTATTATATGTTTATATACTTCATACAACTGAGAATTGGGGGGATGGGGGGTTAAGGGTAATTTGGTGGGTACTGGGAATTGAACCCACAGTCTTGCGGTTAGCAGTCCTAACACCTCAACCACTGAAATAGCACCTCTCCGTTAACCAAAGTGATTTATAATTATTCGTTTTTATTATCTGAACCCTTGAGGGTTGGAGTGGGTTTGCCTCAGGGGTCTATTGTTGGAAGTTTGGTGGTCCTGGGAATTAAACCCACCATTTTTCAATCAGCAGCCCAAGACACTGAACACTGTGTATCTATCTATAGCCTTAATACATCTTTTTAATCCATCTATAGTTACATGTACTTGCTATGGTTACTTGTGTTATAAACATGTTATAATCCCTCTAAACCTATAAGTTAAAAAAAAATCAATCATTCTATCAATCATTTAAAAAAAATAAAGTCATCTGTCCTTATGACTTTCCTGCATAAAAATGATGTTACAAAGCTTTGAGACCCAAAAATCCTAGTAAACATCTCGCGAAC
Organism: Sisor rabdophorus; assembly: GCA_026260075.1. Lineage (NCBI taxonomy): Eukaryota > Metazoa > Chordata > Actinopteri > Siluriformes > Sisoridae > Sisor > Sisor rabdophorus. Next base: position 16,043,865 of record JAOTQW010000036.1, on the reverse strand, counting down.
AGGATCCAAAGTATTAGGACACCCTGACCATCACATCTATTCATTTACTCATTCATCTTCCACACACACTTATTCCCTAACTCCGGGTTAAAGAGGTATGCCCGAGCCTATCCCAGCTCTTCAAGGGCAAAAGGCAGGAAGTATACACCCTGGACAAGTTGCTATTCCATCACAGGGCCGTATACACACTTACACTATAAAACAGTAACAGTTTTGGACTGTGGGAGAAAACCAAAGTACCCAAAGTAAACCCATGCAAGCACAGGGAGAATCTGCAAACTCCGCACAGAAAGATTCCTTGTCTGGGAATCCTGGGGACCTTTGTGCTGTGAGTCGACCATGGTAACCAATGTGCCGGCCACCATCACATCCATATGTGTTTGTTGCATTAACTTAGTCTCACTCTCCTATTATAACCTCCACATTTATGACAAAGGCACACAAGTTTGATAAGGTGTCCATAAATGCTGTAGATGTCAAATAACACACCTTTGTTATGACTCAGGGGTCAGGCAACAGTGCTGAAGTTCTTTAGCATATAATAAGCTGTAATAATGCATATAATGTAGTTCATAATATTTTTAAATTATTTAAATATCATATTTTTATACATTGGTGTTTAAGCAGGCGGCACTGTGGCGCACGGTCGCCTCACAACAAGAATCCTGGGCATGGGGTCTTTCTGTTTGCATGTTTCCCCTGCGCGGGTTTCCTCCGGGTATAGTCCAAAAACATGTGCCTTAGGTTGATTGGTGATTCTCAATTGCCCATAGAAGTGCGTGTGGTTGCGTGTGTGCGGCCCTGCGATGGACTGGCGACCTGTTGTCCAAAGCATTACTACACAGAAATTCTTTGTGTAGTTAGTATTTTCAGTTTTGGGCAAAATGCATATGAAGGCTTTTTATGTTTAAAGAATTTTTATATGTGATGTTTTATATAAAACTTTTATAGTGGGCAGCATGGTGGTGCAGTGGTAAGCACGGTTGCCTTTTACCAGGCAAGGGGTCTTTCTGTTCAGAGTTTGCAGGTTACTCTGGGTACACCGGTTTTCTTCCACATTCCAAAAAAAAAAAAACATTAGTTTAATTGGTGATTCTAAATTGCACATAGGAGTGAGTTTGTGGCCCGTTGGTGATCTGGCGACCTGTAGAGGGTTAACCCTGGGTGTACCTTAGAGAGCTGACCACGAATTAGGGAATAAGCGGAATAGAAGATAAATGAATAAATGTTTTTTATAATGGCCACGCCTACGTAGCTCTGATTTCTTCTGATTGGTCAATGAGTAGATTCGTTAAGGAAGCGTGAAGCATCGAGTATCGAATGAAAGCAGAGCGCGTTGAAATTTTCCAACCCGTGGTTCTGTCTTCTTTCCGTCTTATTGGCCATTACCTATTTTATGCACGCTTATGATTGGATAATATTCCAGCATGAGCGCCGTAGAACGGGGCGGGATTTGTTCGAATACGGGTAGGGGAAAATAAACAGCGATGCCGTTGTACACCGGTTGAATGATACAAGATTCAATCTAGCTATCAAGCGTTTTTGCTCCAAATGGCTGTTTTATGGCCATTTTGTTGTACATTTAAGACGTTAATAACTACGTGGATGTTTTGACAGAACTGGAGAACTGGAGCATTAAAGGAGTTTGGGAGGCCAGACTTTGTTGGTAAGCTACGTTATGCTAGCATCCTAGCCGTCCTTAGCATAAGGATGTGCATCCCCTAGAAACCGTTTCTACGGAAACCAGCTGTTCAAAATGTTTTTGAACATCTGTGCAAGAATGTAGTTAGTGTCAGGATCGTTGAAGTATGTTCATTGATGGCAAAAAAAACACGGTCTTTGTGTGTGTGTGTGTGTGTGTGTGAGAGAGAGAGAGAGAGAGAGAGAGAGAGTACACGTGTGCTCGTGATTGTGTGATTAATTATCCTCAATATAAGTGTGTACTGTGGTCAGCAAGTAAATAAACAAAGCACTATCTGCACTCAGTAAGCAGCAGAAACAGCAGCATGTGCACTATTAACAGGATGTTATGGTTTCAAAATAAAAACCAGATTACCTATTAACCATGGTATGTAGTGAAGGATTTGACAAAAATATTACATGATAGTCGTTTCAATACCCTGTGTATGGTAGATCAGAATACATCACAATCGGGCCGCGATGAACAATTATTTTTTGTTTAATCAAAGATTAAGTGTCTGATTAATCGATTGATCACAATTGTGTTGGCTTTGTGTGTTTATTTTGACAGTCGATTAATCAGGGAGTACTAGTCCGATTAATCGATTGACAAAAATTTTTCTGGCTTCATTCATTCATCTTCGATACCCTCTTATACTCGAACTCGGGATCACTGGGGTCTGCTGGAGCCTATCCTAGCACACATAGGGCAAGAGGCACAGGGTAAACCCTGGACAGGTCGCCAGTCCATCGCAGGACCACACATGCACGACTCACACATTCACTCCTATGGGCGAATTTAGAGTCATGTGCCTAATGCACATGTTTTTGGACTGTGGGAGGAAACCGGAGGAAACCCATGCAAGCGTGGGGAGAAAATGCAAACTACGCACAGAAAGACCCAAAGCCCAGGATTTGAACCCAGGACCTTCTTGTTGTGAGGTGACTGTGCTAACCACTACGCCACAGCACCGCCCTTTTTTCTGGCTTGTGTAATGATGGCTAGTGGGTTAGTGGGAGTGCTTTTGTAGTTATGGCAGTTAATTATGATAGTTGATTAATCTGGGAGTATGACAACGATTGAGCACAATTGTGCCGGCTTGTGTGAATATTTTGATAGTTGTTTAGTTTAGGAAGTATGCGAAGGATTAACTGCAATTGTGTTTGCTTGTGCAATTATTTTGATAGTCGATTAATAAGGGAGTATGAGGGTGATTACTTGATGAACCACAATTGTGTGGATTTGTGTAATTAATTTGATAGCTGATCAGAAGTGTATCAGTCCTCTCGGGGGAATGATTTTTTAGGTGAACTGCATTTATAGTGTCAAGGAGCAACGCTGTGAGTCTGGAGTGAACCTAAAACATAAGCCAGCCACAATAAATCACTGGCGATGATTGACAGAATGTTATATATAGAAATCGAATGAGAGAACGATTTTGACAAGTAATTCAGAAAAACTTTTTTCAATAGTCCGTAAAATTTTTCCATCTGATTTGTTTACTCGCATCGCATTATAACTTCATTTCCTGCTGGTGGTGGAGGATGAACTTTGCTTTCAAAACTGAACATATTCTGTTTTAGCATTCATTTCTGCCTGTATTGTATCCATCTTTTTAGTGCGCATTAACCGGACAGTAAATTCTTTGTGGCGCATGGACAGGCTTTGAATGGATTTCTTGAGGTTTTTTTTCTGCGCTGTCATTGTTGGTTTAACAGCTTGTTAACTTTTTTTGTTGTTTAAAACAACTTTTTATATACACATGTATTTCTAAATGTATTTTACAGTTCAGTCGCAAACACATTTCTACTACATTTTATTGCATTCTTATTGATTCACCTTCAGCAAGCTACTTGCTCATATTGCATTTCTTTCTATTCCTAAACAATCTTATAAAAAAATAATTTGTGATTACAGCAGAGCATTCAGATGTGGCATATTCTGTATGTAGTTTCAGAAAACCTGTCCACACTTTGCAGGGTCAGCTTTTTTGGGTGTGGTGTCTTGTTCTTTATAAGCACTTTATTACAGTCCTGAGCTCCAGCGCCAAACTGGTTAATCTGTGCCTTTGCTGGCTTTTGCATTAGGAGATATGAGAGCGAAGAACTGTTCAAAACCAAGAAAATATTAGTCAACTTTTTTTATTGTCCAAGTTGCTGAAAACAGCAACTAAACATTTCAACCCTGACCGTAAGGTAAGCAGGCCTGCAGTAACCGAGCACACGTGTCGTGATTTTATTATTAAAAACAATAATTGAATTAACACTGGCCTTGAACTCAGCTTCAGACTTTTAACAAACCTTTTAGATAATTCCCATATGGTATGAGATCTCTGTAAAATAAATTGGGCTTAGATTAACTCTATTAGATCCCTACCTAGTGTCTTAAGACCCTAAGAAATAATATATTTTCCTGTCACATGACCAGAAAAAAATTCGATCTCATTTCAGATTTACTACTATTTTGCTCTTTGATTAAGCTTGTTGTAATGTAAGGGTTAAATGTAAGAGAATCTATTCATTCAGCTCCAACAGTATTTGTGAGATCAGACACTAATGTCAGGTAAGGAGGTCTGTGGTGCAGTCTGCATTCCGGTTCATGCCAAAGGTGCTCAGTGGTGTTAAGATCAGGAGTTTGTGCAGAACACAAATGTTTTTCTACTCTAATAATAACACATGTCATAATGGAGCTTTGTGATTAAGGTCATACTGGAACAGTTCTGAAGTCCGTGTGCTTTTATATTTGTAGCAACTGTTTGGAGAGGAATTATATGTATCTGAGGGTCAGATGGCCACAAACCTTTTGGCAATATAGTGTAACTATTGTTGCAGTTTAATACAAATAACACTGTCAACACCCTCACAGCATGTCTAGATTCTATTAAATCTCTCTGTTTGTGACCTGTTGGGCAGTTGAATATAGCATTGTGTTGGCAGGCTTACATCTAGGGATGTGACAACATATGAAAACTATCAATTGGGATTGCTTTTTTCTTTTATCTTTTTCTTCTTCTTCTACTTCTTTCAACCGTTCACCGTAACGTAACACCGTAACATTTATGGTGACTGATAATGTATTTATGTCGTGCCAGATGAGGCTCCTAAGCTAAAATCAAAACAAATGAGCACAACAGCACTCGAAGAAGGAATATCCGAAAGTAACAAGTTTTTCGACACTATTGCAACGAGGCAAGCAGCAAGTCTCTCTCAGATGCTTCGGGCTCTGTGAGCATGATCGACATAATAATATCAGTTAATAGTTAATAATTCTGCATTTAAAAAAGCATAAATAAATAAAATAGATAATAAAATAGATTTACATGCACTAGAAGCTCACATATCCTATCTAATACATGAATAACTTTTTATTATATAACTGTAATCATTTTAATTAACCCAGTTTATGTATATTTTAATGAAATATTACAAGAATACATTTTACAAGCATAGTTTAATTCAATTATGCTCCAAATTTGAGAACATAATAAAAAATAATTAAAAGAAAATAACAGCCTGTGAGAATACAATACAACTTTAAATAGGACTGCTACTAAATGTGGTAGTTTTTATTAATTGTAACAGTGTGTGTTAAACTGTTAATGTTGTTGACAGCAGAACATGGTGGATATATTTTGTCTTTCAAAACTTTGTGTTTGTGTTTTTTTTATTCTAGATGCCACGAAGGAAAGGGTTTCATATGAGGTGCCCATAAAGACACATTAAAAGTAAAAGCGATGTTAATGCTTGCATATTATTTAAAAAAAACTGTGTGCACATGCACAGACTGATATTAATTACATAATCTGTAGAAGGGACCAAACTAGCCCGACTAGTCAGAAAAGAATTAATTGATCAGCACAATGTGTTCGGCAGGAAGTGGCATGTAGAAACGGGTCTACCTGAGACTGATGTATGACGAGCTGTAAAACTATTTCGTAAAATCACAGTGCTGTTATTGCCAGTGTTCATTATAATTTTGCGCTGGTTGATTTTAGCAGCCTGCCTACTATTTGAAAAGTACAAAATTAGCATTACAAATTATTATAAATTAGTTATTTCACATAATCTTACACTCTGGTATTGACAATTATGGTATCAAGTAAGGCTGCATATTGGGATATTGGGAAAAATATATATTGTGGTATATCTTTTAATGATTATAAATTGCAATAAGAAAAATGATCAGATGATTTGAATAGCTCTTTTTTGAAACAATAATCTTCTTTACCCGCTTATTCCCGAATCCGGGGTCACGGGGGTCTGCTGGAGC
>JAOTQW010000036.1:15941785-15968043 GCA_026260075.1 Sisor rabdophorus | reverse complement strand
GTAGACCATGTAAATCTAGATTGGCAATGTAATGGGGAAATGCGAAAAATTGGAACCAAACACAATTTGTAGCAGCTTTGCTCAGAAAAATATCTAAATACGGGAATGTATTTGAAGAAATTTATGTTGGTTATATAATTTTTCAAAATATTGTATTGCATATCAAATTATTTAGTATGCTATCACATTTTTTTGTCATTAATAAACTGCTCTAGTGTCTAGGATCAATTTGTCTGATTTTATTTATTTTTTTGGATAATTTTTCTTGCCGGTTATCGAGAACATCTACATACATAGTACGCAAAAGTTGGAATACTGGCAACCTTAATTATTGGCATGCTAGCGAGAAATTGTACGGTAGTTCACTGTGATGCAAACGTTGAATAACATTTTTAGCACAAAAAAAATCATGCATACAATCAGACATCTGTACGGGAAAAGATTTCAACAAGGACCACTAAAAAAAGTAATTTAATACAGTATGTCTGTAAAAAAGAAATTTCTCTAACGCTTCCCTGTAAATCTAGTCTATTCCAAATGAGACTTTAGACTGGCTTCTGCATACACACAGCTGTGCACTGCACTTAACCCTGCATTATCATTTTAAACCCTGCTTTTAACATCTCACTCTAGGTTAGAAGCCAGGTTATCATCCTGTTTGACTGAAGTAATGAAACACTGCTCTGAAGCAGAGCCTGGAGCGCTTTTACAACAGTATCCCTTCACAACAGTGGCAAAAGCGTACAGTGTGAAATAATGCGGTGTAAGAACATTACAGCTAGATGCTTAGCAACAGACACCCAGAATCGGGAGTTAAAAAGCGCCTCTGCTCTGTGCCTCATGTACTGTGTACAGTCACAGAAATCCTGCATGTTTAGATTCTGAATGTTTTTGTACTCGTATACACAAATATGAAGGCATAGTATATTAAGATTTACTTACACAATTGTGTAAAATCTGCTGCATGATCAAATGCAAACATTTGCTTGTATTGATTAAGTAGGGGAAATGGAGCGTTAAGGTGGGGTAGGGTTCAGAAGGCTTTGACGTGGGTTAGGAAGTAGTGGGTAAAGAGTAGGAGTAGAAGTAGGAGGTAGAGGTACGATACTGGAAGTAGAGGCTAAGAGGATATAGAGTAAGTGCTGAAAGTTGGGGAAAAGATGGAGGAAGCGAGCAGGTAGCGGTAGGCAATACAGACTAAGGATGGGCTGAGAATAGCCTAATGGTTAAGACATCGGCTGGCAGATCAAGGTTCAAAATGCTAAAGCATTAAGATGTTACTGCTGGGCCTTTGAGGAAGATCCCTATTTTGAAAATGCTTAGTTGTATGAAATAAATCACTTTGGATAAAGGCATCTGCCAATAAACAGCCAGGATTGGCTGTTAACTTGGTCTACATTGTGAGTAGCAGTAAAAGGGAATCAGGATAAGCCAGAAGTATAAACAAAGAACAAAAAATACTAGCACTAACAAATACAACAAATGCAAATCAGTGTGTGAGCAAGTAAATCTTCTGTAACCATACAGCAGCCATTAAACAAAATGAAAAACATGGCAGTGTTTTAGACAAAATAATAATACAGCGGTCACCAAAAGCTGTGCTATTGTTTAGACACAGATAAATGACTGATGTCTAGGCTTCACATCATAGAGCAGCTGCTAATGCCAGCACATGAGTCCAGATATTTGGGATCGAGTAGCAGACCATGAGCTCTCATACGTTATTCATTATCACGCTCTAGCCAGCACTTTCTCCTGGTCAGGGATGGAGAGGATAAGGCAGAAATGTGCTATGACTGAAATGCAAGTTTATGTATCTATTATGGTGTTATTATTATGCTATTATTATATACATTTTCCTTACTTTACCTTACTAATTTTACAACTGATTATTCAAGTTAACACGTCTTAAATAACTCATTTAAAGCACAATAGATGTTGTAGTTTGTAACATCTTATTGTAAAATGTGTTGCATGGCAGCATATCAAAGGCCATTTACCTAAATGTTTTTTTAATGTCAGCATTAAGCGTGTAATGCTGAGTCTTGCAAAATCGCTGAATATAACCATTCATTAATTCGTTCATCTTCTATACCCGCTTATTCTTGAATCCGTGGTCATGCAAGTCTGCTGGAGCCTATTCCAGTGCACATAGGACAAAAGGCAGAGGGTACACCCTGGACAAGTCGCCAGTCCATTGCAGGGCCACACACACAACCACACGCACTCACACTCACTCCTATGGGCAATTCAGAATCATTAATCAACCTAATGCACATGTTTTTGGACCAAACCCACGCAAGTGCGGGAAGAACATACAAACTCCGTACAGAAAGACGCCGTGCCCAGGATTCGAACCCAGGACCTTCTTGTTGCAAGACAACCGTGCTAAGCACTACGCAAATGCGCCGCCCTTGAATATAACCCAAAATTTGGGTTAAATCAGTGCTCGTTTATGGGAGTGACAATAACACAGACATGATTTGAGAAAATCTCTGACAAGTCACTGATGCCTGAGAAATATCTGGCATCCTAATTCATTAGACCTGTCGGCGATTCAGAAGTCGAAAAGTACTTAAAGCCAATGAGAGCACAAGATAAAGGGCAGAGAAAACTTCAAGGAGGTTTTATAGTCCAAGATATAAGCAAGTATTTCTTCAGGTGCGATCTTTTTTTAAAAACATTTATTTAACCGTGTCTTTTGCAGGCACCATTTTAATAAAGTTTTTATTTGTTTCTCGTTTGTGTTTGGTTTTGAACTGTAGTTTGCGGACCACACATTTACAATTTCGGGGACCTGGGTTCGAATTCTGTCTCCCCCATTTCATCCCTCTAACACTGCTAAAATCTTATCAGGACATGTGAAACTAGCCATTAAAGATGACAGTTTTTAGAATTTGTGTTTATTAAATAATACATTTATTTTCTATTTCCTAACTCAGGGTTACATGGGTCTGCTGGATCCTATCCCACCTATCAACCTAATATATACGGTTTTGGACTGTGAGAGAAAACCAAAGTACCCTGAATAAACCCACACAAGCACAGGAAAAAACATGTAAAATTGGCACATGAAGGCCCCTTGTGTGGAAATCGAACCCAGGACCTTCTTACTGTAAGGCTACTGTGCTAACCACTAACCACTATTATTTTAAAACGTGACCAATATTACACAACAGAAGCCCAACTTTAGTTCATTTTAGGTGTTTGGATACAAAGTTCAGTTTATAAAGAATACATTTAAAGATGGTTTGAAATCTAACCTGGGCTCTCCTGTAGGGCAACGGTGCTAATCACCTTTGCTTCACTTAAAAGAAATTATTTAACTTATGGGCAGCACTCTTGCTTCAAAGCAAGAAGGTTCATTTCTCAGGAAAAGGGCTCTTTCTGTAAGGTGCTTGCATGTTTGCCCCCATGCTTGCATGGGTTTACTCTGGGTTCTTCAGTTTCCTCCCACAGTCCAAAAACATGTAGATTAGGTTGATTTGTGATTTTAAATTTCCAGGCTTACTGGTTAACACAGTCGCAGCAAAAAGGTGCTCAGTTCGATTCCTGGGCATAGAGTCTTTCTGTGCGGAGTTCTCCCCGCGCTTGCGTGGGTTTACTCTGGGTACTTCGCTTTCCTCCCACAGTCCAGAAACTTGTAGATTAGGTTGATTGGTAACTCAAAATTGCCCTTAGGAGTGAATGTCAGTGTGTGTGATTATTTGTCTATGTGTGGCCCTGAGATGGACCGGCGACATGTCAAGGGTCTCGCCCTATGTGCACTGGAATAGGCTCAAACAGACCCCTGTGACCCTAAGTTAGGGAATAAGAGAGTATAGAAGATAGATGAATGAATGAATGTTAATTCAGCATATCAGTTATCAATTACTTGCCTGAAACATGGACACACAAACAAAAAAATAAATACTCTATAATAGTATCTGATCTATTCGTTTACACATACTTCTTCAAAACAATAACTAAAGAATTTGTTATTTAACTAAAAGTAAAATGAAACTCGGCAACGAGTGGGTTCTAAAATGCAGGAGCAGCTATTTGCTTTAGGCATATAATTAAAAGTACCAGACGCAATAATTTGAGTCTGTCCTTGTTTATTTGCATAAAATTACGCTATGCTTCGTGCAGGCTTAGTTACACACTTTATCACTATCACAGCTCCACCTTGTGTACCTTCAGGAGAAAACAAGAAATAAATGTGTTCGATCTGTTGTTTTGTCACTGTATGAACACCACCAGGTTTCCCCTTTTCGCAATTTGCATTAATTCTTAAAGAAGGAGTCCATGAACAGAACTTAAAAATAAACTGATAACAGCTTGAAGTGCTGTTTGGGGAGTTGGAAATGAATTGAAGCAATAACCATGCTAATGAAAAGCCGTGTTCATGGAAACCACTGGCGAGGGTTTTTGTACCTGTGCCCTCAGATTTGTCACATTTTTATTACAGATTATGATTTGCAGGAGTAATAATACAACTGTAGCATTTACAGGAAGAAGACGAAAAAGAAGAATAGTTTTAATTGTGTCTTTTTCTTCTTCCTTAAGCTACAGTTGTATCATTACTCCTGTAAATGCGCATTCTGTAACATTATCTGTAATAAAACATTATAAATCATAAATGTGGTGTTGATCCAATCAGTGCAGTCATATACACCAAATCAAATCAATTATTTCTGAGAAGCACATAGCATGTAGGTGGCCTAGTATGATGTTGTTATTTTTAGATGTCTAATAAATATAGCAGGGCTGTGTAAAGGCAAGGACTTCACGATAACTTACATATCAAGATACATGAGTTACGATACAATACATATCGCATTACACTGCAAAAAAACAGGAATATAAAAATACAACAAATACAAAGCTGAAGGCTCCCTATTTTTTTTTTCCGATATTGCTTGTTTTTGAGATAAGGCGGTATGTGACACTGATAACGAAAAGTGCCGGAGGAGGGCGTTTCACACTGACGGATTTGATCAATTTTACCGTAAATCAGTTTGAACTGTAACTTAAATATACATCAGTACTAGGGGTTAAAAGATTTCTACCAAAAAAATAATCAAGATGATTAAGATTTTGAATTGTTAATTGGAAGGTCAGGTTTCCATTTTCCTAAAGAAAGCCTTTAACCCCAAATTGCTAGATTATATATAAAAAGATGTAAATATAGCTGGACAGACATTTTTACACAGCCCCAAAATATTATGTGACCAAATCTATAAGCCTAATGAATAAAACTAAATTAAATTTACATTTCTGGTAAATAGATTTTTATTAATTTTCCTACTTGAATAGCAGTGTTTGAAACTGGCTAGCTCATCCAAAATGTAATTGTTTGGGTTTTGTTTGCCAAATAGATTTTTAAATAGTATTACTATTTTGAATGATAGCGATCACTCGTGTGCTCTAATGGTAAATCACAGAGGATAAGCTGATAATGTGGAGTGAATTAGTGCAACAAACACAGCAAGAAATATTTAATTTCAAAATATCCAGTTAATTGAATAATAGAATTGATAAGAATAGTTACACAATTTTCTCTTCTTCTTTTTTATCAGATGTAGTTGATCTATCGTAACAGGAGATAGAGGAAAACACACTATAAAAAGCCCACCTTAAAGATAAACTTTGACCTTATCATAATTGCATCAATTTGAGCTGATAATTTACAATTGAATAAAGGCACATGGATGTTTTGAAAACCGCTGTGGTTATTCCCGAATTAAAAATACATTTTAAAAAGCCTGTATATGTTGCAGACAGACTAATAGTAAAGAAATGTATTGTTATTACAATGTAATTATTACTAATCATAACAATTACAACTAAGTTCATTTGAAGAAATGTATTTTTATGAAATACTAACAAATTAGTAATTATTATTTATTAAGCAAGCTTGTACACTTTCTAATGTATAATTAAAGGTAAGTTTAGGTGTTCAAAACTTTAAAGGTAATTTTAAAAGGTATACCATACACAGATATACATATTTTGTATTTTACTTTTTATTAATAATTCTTAAACGTATACATACAGCATACATGCATATATTTTATATACCATAATGTGATTCAAATAAACGGACAATCAGTTTTACGCAACTGATGCCACTTTGCCACTTTGAGGAAAAAAATGTATGTGGACGAATGGATGATAGACGGATGGATGGACGGGTCAATCAGTGGATAGATAGAATTGCTAGCTCAGAGTGTAGGCTGTTAAACTACTTTACAAAACTGTGCAAAATCTGTACATAAAGTCACAAGTCATAAGCCCCAGCACCACCAGGCTGCCATTGTTGGGCCTTTGAGCAAGGTCCTGGAACCTTAGTAATAATGTTATTTATTACAAGGGACTAAGATGCTCTTCTGTATATGAATACAGACGCATCTTTGTCTAACTTGATGGAGATTTAAAGGGGAAGAAAAGACATGTATACCTTTATTGCTTCCTCTGGTGTAAGAGAAGCTTTTAGCTCCAAGTTCTCAATCTGCCTCAGTTTCTTCTGCAGTTTCCTTACTTCCCCCATCTGCACTTCAGATCCTACAGTTCCGATCAGACAGACCTGTAGTGATCAAAATGATTTAAATCTAAATTAAAGGAATGATTCACTTATTAACGTGTTTTCCTTCCTACTGAAACCTCTGGAGGATGGGCTCAACTGTAAACGTGGAACAAGAAACCGGAAGTCAACAATTCGCAAGAATATACGGCTGAATTCCAAATGAATTACTACTTCCTGCATATGTATGCTATTAAGCAAGTAAATCACAATAGCGTCCATGTCTAATCTAGGGCACTTCATTGCAACTAGAAAGCGGTTCGGGATTTATCCGTGATTTGAACAGTGGGAATATTTCGAGTTTATCTAGCCTACCGTAAATTTGTTTGTTTGTTTTGGGTTAAATTGGTCTATTTTTCTTACAAGTTAACAACAATAGATGGCGTCCCTATTATGTTTTTGAAGTATTTCCTTTTTAGTAGTCACTATATATGATCGAGTCTCTTAAATGGCGTTGGAATAGACTATTAAAAATACTACATGATCATCCAAGTACCCACGGCCGCCCTATGACATAGGCGCAAAACCACTAGGGGGCGCCACACGAGAGCCTTTTTTTTGTCGGAAGTGCACCCTCTTGTGACCGCTCCTACACACATATATTAAACAAAAAAAGTATTTTTGGCAGTTAAAGTTAAAATTTAAGATTTTTCGCTTAATTGATGTTGTTAGAACAAAATTAAATTGACATCATTGATGTTGTGGGTTCGATTTCCGGGTCTTTCATGTTCTCCCAGTGCTTGCGTGGGTTTTCTCTGGGTACTCCGATTACCTCCCACAGTCCAGAAAACGTACATTAGGTTGATAGGTGACTAGGTGACTTTAAATTGCCCATAGAAGTGAGGGTGAGTTTGTTCGTCTGCGTGTGCGAACCCATGTGCACTGGGATAGGCTCCAGCAGACCCCTGCAACCCTAAATTAGAGAATAAGCAGGTTAAGAAGATGGATAAATGAATAAATATCTTTTAGAAACACTGAAAGATACTTACAATATAGTTAATATAAGACACTGTAGATCCCAAAAAACATTTGGAAATTTCTGTATGTTTTTTTTACGGGAATACAGGTAAAAATCACTAGAAAATAATAGCACTGAAATGGCTCAGTAATGCAAAACATAAAAAATTGTGTTATTTGAACTTAACAAACATACAGTGGGGCAAAAAAGTATTTAGTCAGCCACCAACTGTGCGGTTTTCCCACATATGAGAAAGGTCTATAATTTTCATCATAGGTATATCTCAACTATGAGTGACAAAATTAGAAGAACTATTCAGAAAATCACATTGTCTGATTTTTAAAGAATTTATTTTCAAATTATGATGGAAAATAATTATTTGGTCAATCACAAAAGTTTATCTCAATACTTGACAGAGGTCAAACGTTTTCTGTAAGTGTTCACAAGGTTTTCGCACACTGTTGCTGGTATTTCGGCCCATTCCTCCATGCAGATCTCCTCTAGAGCAGTGATGTTTTGAGGCTGTCGCTGGGCAACACAGACTTTCAATTCTCTCCAAAGATTTTTTTATGGGGTGGAGATCTGAAGACTTGCTAGGCCACACCAGGACCTTGAAATGCTTGTTACAAAGCCACTCCTTTAATACTCAAGTGGTGCGTTTGGGATCATTGTCATGCTGAAAGTCCCATGTTTCATATTTAATGCCCTTGCTGATGAAAAGAGGTTTTTGCTGAAAGTCTGACGATACATGACCCCATTCATTCTTTCCTCCACATGGATCAGTCATCCTGGTCCCCTTGCAGAAAAACAGCCCCAACGCATAATGAATGCATTCACAGTAGGTATGGTTTTCTTTGGATGCAACTCAGTATTCTTTCTACTCTAAACATGACAAGTGGAGTTTTTACCAAAAAGTTCTATTTTTGTTTCATCTGACCATATGACATCCTCCCAACTCCCCACTCTCCCATTCTTCCCACTGTATATGCTTAGCGTAATGTGTTTCAGAGAAAAGCATCTAGGGTATTTGAGCAGAGTGGAGCAGTAAGATTTTCTCCACCTCTCCTCATTTTGTCCTCACTACTTGTTTACACCAGAGAAAAATGGTGCCTAATCTAATATTTATTATAAATGAATAGTATTTAATTAAATCTGTCTTTTATTCTTTTCTGTCAGTGGTGTTTAACTGTTTAGTAATGCTCTATACAGTTACATTATGAGGCGGTGAGCTCATAATGGAGTGTTAGTAGAGCATGCTTATAGCAACATAAATATAACTGAAATCACACTGCTTCACTCCTTTAGCAGCACCTCTGTTAGTGCAAATAAAATTCACACATACATCCACTATAGGCGGTGCGAGGTCGTATTGGTTAGCAAGGTCGTTTCACAACGAGAAGATCCCAGGTTCGATTCCCAGGCAAGGGGGTCTTTCTGTTTGCATGCTTCCATTTTCTCCAAAAACATGTACATTAGGTTGATTGGTAACTTAAAATTGCCCATAAGAGTGAGTGCATGTAGTTATTTGTCTATGTGTGTGCCCTCGGAAATGGACTGGTGACCAGTACAGGGTGTACCATGCTTTTCTCCCTATATGCGCTGGGATAGGCTTCAGCAGACCCCAGTGACCACGAGTTAGGGAATAAGTGGGTATAGAAGATAAATGAATGTATGTTTATTATGTACGAAACCTTAGTATGTGAATTACAGTACACAAATAGTTCCCGGATGTTCTATTACTCCTGCCTGGATTTTTTTTAGAGTATGAACACTACATACAATGCACACTAATGAATGAATAGATGCATCCACCATTTTGGCATATGACATACGGCATCCCAGTAACAATGTTTTCTCTGCATTTAAAGCTACTTAAAGCACTTGAAAATTGCACTTTTTGTCACTTCTGCACATGACAAGCCATCTCTCCTGCGGCCTCATGGGATAGCAAAGTATTTATGGTATGGTATCAGGAGGAGGCAGGCGTTACAGAACATCCGGTAACTATTTGCATTCTAAGG
The DNA here is from genome assembly GCA_026260075.1 of Sisor rabdophorus. Lineage (NCBI taxonomy): Eukaryota > Metazoa > Chordata > Actinopteri > Siluriformes > Sisoridae > Sisor > Sisor rabdophorus. The sequence goes on along the minus strand of JAOTQW010000036.1, from coordinate 15,958,499 downwards.
ATTCGGACTTACTGTAGATACATTAATTAATAGCATGTAGTAAAATCATTTTTCTGCAACGTTGCAAAGCATTTGTGCAATTATTAAAATGAAGGTTAGCAATGAGTACAGTGATTTTTATTTGTGTCGTACCTATTAAAATATTATCATTTTCTTGGTTACCCTTTCGTAGAATTCGAATATCGACGCACCCTGATATTTTGACCTTACTAAACAGGAAATGACATCATGGCGCACGGAAGCCGTTAGCGCGATTTGACCTCATCCAAAGGAAGTGGAGCGTAGACAGTTCGGGCAACTCCGTAAGAAAAGAGGAAAAAAATAGAAAAAAACGAAGGAACGAAAACTCGTTGAATTTCTTCAGTTGAGTGTTTTTCGGAGCGACTTCTTAAACTATCTCGACCGGAGGAAATCCCCGGGCGAGGGGAACCAAAGTCTCCATTACTGGGTAATTCAGGCTTTATTTTTTCCGTTTAAACCTTGTTTTTTTTGCTGGTAATTTCGGCCTCCTTCGCCTTCCCCGTGCCGGAAGTCCCTGCGTAAAGCCTCGGTTTCGGCGTCGACGGTTTTTTTCTTTCTCACTTGTTATTTTTTTTCTCCAATCCTCGTGTGCGCTGTTTTTTTTTTCAGTTTATTTTCACGGGCCCGACAGCGGGAAACGGGTGAATGTGAGTTCCTCCTTTCAGAAGATAATGTTACAGGCTGCTGAATTTGCATTAGTCACCGACGAGGCTGAAGAATAAATAATAATAATAAATCTTATATTATTTTATTTGGTTCCGCACCCTTTTTTCACTCAAAACAACCCCAGCAAAAGCACTTCCTGTTTTGCAGCAGTAATAAGAAGAAGGTATTTTGTGTCTGGTATGGAGGTGTATTTTAAGCTGCGTGTCTGGAGAAGAAAAGATCCCGCCAACTAAAGTGGCCTGTATTAGAAACGGCCGCAGATTTTGACAAAGACAATCGGCGAATCCGGTGTAATTTCTTTTGTGGTTTTTCTCCCCCCTCTGTTCTTCCGCCATATTCCTATAAAAATATCATTAATGTTTCCCTCCACTTTAAAAAAAAAAAAGATAGACTAGGATGTTAGCACCCTAGTTTTCTCATCACAAATAAAGAATAGGTCTGTGCTTTAGTTTCAGAACAAACACTTTAATAACATTTTTACTACATTTCTCTTTCTTCTCTACCAGCACTCAGTTCCTACACAGTCATTTTAAGATTTTACAGCACCATTGGAATAAATAGTTATTAAGGCGCCCTTCTCACTTAGGTTCTTGTGGGGGTAAAGGCTGCACAATATATCTTCCAGCATCTGGAATCCTGGCATCACATGATGGAGAAGAAAATTAATTAATAAAGTTTGTGTATTGTGTAAATGTTGGACAAGTTAAAAGCCTTCAGACACAAGAAAAGATCACTTTTGTAGCTGACACAAAGAGTAATTGTATTTATTTTATAAGGTGAAGACAATGGTGCGGTTTAACATTTTAAATAGTCAATTTATCTCCAGAAAAGGATATTACAATTTAATTTATATCTGTGGTTATTATCGATTATATTTTACAAACTTCACTTTAAAATCATACATGCCATTTTCTTGTTTTCCTTCATATTGCTATATGATTATCGCATTTTTTTTAAAATCGCAACCCCCCCCCCACACACACATTCCTATCGTTCAGCCCCTAGTTCGACTCATTGGGTTTTTTTCCCTCTTTTTTGTTTTTTTTAATTAGGAATGATGGAGGATTCCCATTTTAACTCATACTTTTGGTCTCCAGTTCAAGGACAGGTGAGAATTCGCACAGCTCTCCTGTCTTTTTCCCTTTTACACACATAAACACAGGCACGTGTCATAAACATGTCCACATCATTTTCCTTTAATGCCTCATGTGTGTGGGTGTGTGTGTCAGATTGAGAATGTTGTGTTTCTAAACAAGGTAAAGGACCAGCTGGGCCAACAGGACAAAAACCCAGCCTACCCTCATGGCTCCTCCCACTACCCCACCACAGCCGTGGTGGCGGTCGCCGGGGGCATGGCCATGGACTCAGCAGCTGGGAGCCGAGCCCTTAAGCAGGAACAGAGCCATCCACCTCATTCCTCTCACAGCATCACCGTGGTGCCCGTTCCGTCCACTGGAATCATGACTGCCGGTACGGTAGATATATGGTTACGGTCTGCTGAGGATCAAAATCTATATACAATAATATTTAATTCCTGATCAGCCAAAATTAGCCAAAAGGCATTAATTAGGTGAAACTTATCGCAGACTTGAAGCTAAACATGTGATGTGATGTGATCACAGCATGCATTCAACCAAAGTGCTCTTCCATTAATGTGCATTAAACTTCATAAAAAGCAATAATGTATCTGTTTTGGCTGGCAAAAGTTTATAAGTAATTTAATAAGTGTTAGCAAATTTATCAATTCAAATAGTTTTACCAAATAAACAACAAAATGTTACAAACCCATCATTATGGTTTTTGCTTTGAAGAAATGTTTTAGATAATGGTATTTTTTTGCCAGAAATCCAACAATCTTTGACACAGAGCCAGCTGTAATTTATAAATGCACATGCCACTAATCGCATACTGGATGGATAGATGGATAGATAGATCTTTGTCATTGGAAGGTGGTATTATATAGCAACAAAATGCTGTTTAGCATCTACCAGTAATGCAAATAGTAGAACTGTGCAAATAGAGGTAAAGGTATGTACAGTGATAAGTGCATGTCAATATGTGCAAGCATGTGCCAGTGTATACAGCATGTAAATGAAGTTCTTCATTGTGCAGAAGTGTACATTGTATGCATTGTGCAGAAAGTGTGCATTGTGTACAGTGTATGTAATGTTTACTACACTAATCTGGCTATAAAATATAATGTGCATATAAATAAATTGTATTATACAGAGAAATGTAACCAAATGTCCAAAGTGAGGCAGAATTGCAGGATGGTGTAGTGGTTTATTAGTGTCCTGGTGGTTTAATGCAGAGTTCAGAAGATTTATGATTGGGGAAAAACTGGCCCTGAAACTGCTGGTTCTGGTGCAAATACATTTGAGTTAGTACGTATTTCTCAACTTCTATATCGTTTGGTTATGTGTAGTATGAATGAAATTGGGATGTACTACATCCACCGTGTTAATATTGTTGCAGAATATTATATTTAAAGTAAAATAGTATTTATTAAGATGATAAACAACTTTGATTTAGAGGGGAAAGGGTAGATCATTTAGAAACATTGTGCACATACTCTTTTTCGTATAAAATGTGTCATTTCAGATGCATTTGTTTTTATTTTTTGTTGAAAATATCATCATGTCTCGTCTTGGAATAAGTGTCGCATCCCTATTATCAGCACTACACCAGTCTGTTTTTTATGTTAAATTAAATCTGTAAAACGCTTGATCGGATAGTTAGCTCATAATATGCACTGGGAAGAGCCAGTGTTGTCATGGTTACAATGTGAATTCAGCAGCATTTTTTTGAGGTCTCTTACAGAGAGAACTTTTCTGACCAATCTATAGTTAGCCTAAATGTAAAACAGTCCGCAGTACCTGTATATTTGTTATATATAAGTTTGTATAAGTTTCAGCAAGAACACGCCGGAAGTTAAAAAAATGAAAAAATTGCAGATTAGTTGTTTCCATCAAGTTCTTCAAGCAGCTGCAGCTAGTGTTGGTAACTTAGTACCTGACAGTAACTAAAACATGGCTTAATAGTGCAGAAACAGCCGTTTAATCACGTGGGTTTATTATTTGTTAGATCTGAAAGTCACAAAACAACCCAGATGTTTTTTTGTCTTTGGAAGTGGAAAGCAGGTTTGTCACTTCTGGTATTAAAGAAGGGTAGGTAAATTTGTGCTTTGTTTTAACCGTAAATCCCTGTTTTTTTTTCCTTACTAACAATGTTTTAATACTTGGCCTGGCTGGTAATCTGTCTTTTCTACTTTTCTACTAACCATCAGTTACAAGGCAAGTCATGTACATGGTCAGATACTGTATAATCAACTCCTGTAACTAAGTCTGACAGGAAGTTATGACGCACATCAGCAATGCAGAGTTTACACAGGTTTAGAGCATGGTTTGATGCCTATTAGAAAAATGGCACTGACAGAAAATGTTTACAGGCCAATTATTTTTTTTTCCATGACCTCACCTACATTTTTATCCTGAAAGCAAGAAGTTACGCTCAGGGGATGGAACTAAACCTAAGAAATGAAAGGCATCTTAATATTAGTGGAATTCCAAATGGTCTGGTAAAAAAAATGGGTGTAAAGAAATGTGTGCAAACACACAATAGGACGTGTGCCAAATGCTAGAACTGTAACTGTAGTAACAATAGATGAGTATTTTCAGTATCCATATATCTGAAATCTAACTTTTCTTTTAATTTTGTACTTTTTTTGTCTGTTTAAATATTACACTTGGTTGAAGTTTTGTCATCACTGAAAAGGCTTTGAAAATATAAATCATTTAAACCGAACAGGTAGATCAACACTTGCTGACTAGAGCATAGAACTAAATCATTGATGGAAATAAAGTTCGACTACAATTAACCTCAATTCAGGAGGCTAAACCAGTCACTATCCTTGTTCAGCTTTTCTCTTATCGTAATTCTTATTAATTTTCTTTAGCGGGACTTGTCACTCTGGTGTCACCTGTATCTTCCGCTCCATCCCTTATCCCCGGTCATCCGACAACCACTATGATTACAGTACACGCAGGTAACACAGTCTGAATTATAAACATCAGTTTGCAACACTAATGTACTGAGTACCGAATTGAGTACCTTTTCTGTACTTCTCAGATAAGAAAGAGGACACAATGTCCTGCTCACCTGTTGTCATTCCAATACCATCAAAACGAGGCAGGAAAAAAAAGTCCACCCTTCCGTTGGTGGGCTCCCCAACAGGAGGTGATGCGCTGATGCTCGGTCACCTGGCTGGACAGGTACGTCTCTCCTAATCCTAGGAGTTAAAACCTGTTTCAGAATAAGATGATGTTGTATGTCGTCACAATCTGGTTTAAAGCATCTTGCATATAACAATGGCACCAGGATTTACTTTGGGCAACATAAAACACTTGGAGACGAACCAGTTAGCCATGGTTAAGTATTTTCTACTATTTAACCACACTAACCTGAACTAACTAAGTAATTGCACCAGATTTAGTTTTAATTAAACCAAAAAAGACAAGTGTAAACACATTTGGAAGTTGATGTGGTTATGGAACGTGGAAATGAATGACTATCTTCCAGCCATTCAAATTAAACTCTCCTTTTACACATTTAACTGGCCGTTTAGAAGAATATAAATCTTTCTCTTTTATATCTATCTATATATATATATATATATATATATATAAATAAAATCTAGACGTGTTCTTTGCACTGCCAGTCTATTTGAAAACATGGTTTCTACTTCTATGTGACCTATCCATCTTTCTTTTCTTTTTTTTTTTAAGTCATAAGGCTCAATCTCTACTGCCCAACTTCACAGAGGGATGGTTTATGTATTATAAAAATAGAAAAAAAAAAGAAATTAAACTGTGCTACAATGTAAGGTTGTGAATGTACAGCTTGCATAACAGTGTAAATTTGCTGTCCCATCAAAACAAAATTCAATACACAACCATTAATGTCTAAACCCCTGGCAACAAAAGTGATTACAACCCCAAGAGGAAATGCCCAAATTGGGTGCAAAATATCAAATTATTTCCTCCCTCTTGGACATGGAGTTCAATAGAGCTTTACAGGTTGCCCTGGGAAACCTCTTTTATTCGGCTTTTACCTGTTGGATGTCGGAGACCTTGCTTTCCTCCTCTTTCCGTTTGAGGATGCCCCACAAAGGCTTAATAAGGTTAAGGTCTGGAGACATGCTTGGTCGGTCCATCACCTTTACCCTCAGTTTCTTTGGCAAGGCAGTGGTCATTTTGGAGGTGTGTTTGGGTTGTTATTATTACATGTTGGCATTCATGCTTTTCATTGCCGCCAGCACTCGTGCAGCCCCAGACCATGACACTCCCACCACCATGCTTGATTGTAGGCAAAATACGCTCGTCTTTGTACACCTCACCTAGTTTCACACACGTTTAACACCATCTAAAACAAGTTTATCTTTGTCTCATCAGACCACAGGACATGGTCCCAGTAATCCTTTTCCTTAGCCTGCTTGTCTTCAGCAAACTGTTTGAGAACTTGTAACACTAATGAGTTTTTTGACAATAGGGAGATAAACTGGCTACTTGGACCAAATTTGGTCATTTCCTCATAGCGGTGTACTCGCTTTTTTTCGTGCCAGAGGTTTAGATATTAATGGCTGTGTGTGTGTGTGCCCCCCCCCAAAAAAAGAGAGAAAGTGGATCCATAGTTAATACCAGTTCATGGATAAAAAAAACATCCTGTATTATGAAGCTTTAAAATGCTGTTCTTTGAACATGCAGTCATACCACTCAGCACTAGTTTAATATAAAATATAATGCTGATAAGAATAGAGGCAGCTGTGTTAATAACTTGCTTTTAGTACATTTCTCTTTAGAGATTTTTGTTGTATTACTGTATTTTGGGATAATTGTGAATTAAGTAATAAAAAATTACCTCTTATTATAAGATAATTTTGCTTTTCCTCATGTGGTTTGCAGTCTTTTTCCTCTCTTGCTCTCTTTTTCTCTCTGTCTGTTTTAGACTGCTTATTGAAAGTTTAGGTTTGATTTCCAGCCCAAAAAGCTTTCACTTCTGGGCCCCTGAGCAAGGTCCTTATCCTCTAATTGCTCGGTTGTATAAAAGGGGATAAATGTAAGTCGTTCTGGGAAAGGGCATCTGCCAAATGTTGTAAAAGTAAATGCGGGGATTTAAAGAATTATATTCAGTAAAGCTTATGGCTGGCATCAGATTCTGTTGGTGCATTTTGTTTAAGTGATGCCATGCTGAACTAATGACAGACCTGCACAACACTAGGGGTAGATGTTAGACCGTTAAATTCCGTAAGCCAAATACGGAGACCATTCAAGAGTTTAACATTTCTCATTATATATTCTTCTTTATAGAAGAAGCCTTGTACAGCTTTTATCTATTCTTCCTTTCTTATTCTATAAGCAGCCGTTCTCCGGGGCAATAAAAAAAGCCCACCCTTTTCTATGGGTAAGAAAATAGCATGGACAGAAAGCTCTCAAAAAAGGATCAAATGGATGATCTATTGGATGATCTATTAACCATGCATAATAATCTGTATCAGAAATAGGCAAAACAAGATTTAGTACATTTACCATTGGCATGATTCACACCACACCTAACAGCAGCTCATACAAGTTTATCTTCTATTGCTCAGCAGGAAGTGACAAAAGTGTGAGAAATGCTGTGTATTAACATGTTGAGTATACAGAATGTCATTCTTCACAGCCAAATTGTGAAGCTCCTGTGTAAACCATGGTAAAACGTTGTTAGTAATTAATAGGATTTTTAAATTACAATAGTGTACCCATGTTATCAATACATAATAATCTTGCATTCTACACTGATATATGGTTAAGCTTATATCTTATATTTGTTCTTTATATAATTTTAGTGCCATCTACATTTCTTAGGTGTTTGGTGACACAATACACACATTTCAGTGTGTTTACTGTTCATTGACGCTGTGCAAATACCTTAGCGAATACATTTGAACATTTAAATACATTTGTTTCTATCTGTTTGCTGAGTAATCAATGTATAATTCACATAGTACACTCCCCCTGGTGGTACACAGCAAGTTGTATTTTTAGATATTTTTTTTACATTTGCAATCATAAGGTATTCATTTAATCATTTATTTATTCATCATCTATACGTGCTTATTCTCTAACTCTGCATCACGGGGTCTGATGGAGCCTATTCCAGCGCATAGGGCAAAAGGCAGGGGTAAGCTTGGATAGGTTGTCAGTCCATCACAGGGCCATACAGCCACTCACACTGATGAGGAGATGAAAAACAACAGGGGTTTTGCCACCAAGTACTAAATTCCTTGGTTTGCAAAGGGGTAAAACGTTTATTTTACTAATTTAAAATGCAAACACATTAATCACTTTTTAACATGTTTTTCTTATCTGGTAGAATAAACCTACTATTAAAAATTATAGAGACTGATCATTTATCTTTTAATGGGCAAAATCACCAGGGCTTAAATAATTTCCTCCTGATTGTATGTATGGTATTGTGAGGCCTTTGCCAAAACTTAAACCAGGTAATTAAATAAAAAACCATAAACAGAAATGTGTAAGGATTGACCCCTTTTTTTTAATTTTCACCTTTTTCCTATTTCTCAGCATCATCCTGCCGACCCCTATGACCTCTCTGCTGACGAAGGACCCGCCGGAAAGGACGGCGCTAAGACCTACAGGTACGGCATCTCGGACATTAGCATGCCTGCTGTGTGCGTATTTTTCTTAAAGCTTCTAACCAAGGCAGGATGGAAAAGCATCTTAGTGCATTGTCCACTTGGTCTGCAGTAATGCATGGCTCGCAGCAAGCATGCACACACACGTGCATACACGAACTTTAATGCTTGATAGTCTTTATATAAAATGTGTTCAAACGCGTGTTTTGGCTTCGCGTAGTGCCAGTAGTGTCTAAGTGCGCGTCGTTGGCTGCATGTGCCAGCATGGCTTTGCCAGTTCCAAACAGTATATACACACACACACACAGCCACACATCACTCGCCACCACTCGCTCAGTCACTTTTCTCCCTCTTCATCTGTCTGCGCTTGTATGTCCTGCCTTTCCTTCTCATCTTTCCGATTTGTCGGCAGAGTCTACAGTTTCCTGCTGTTGTTTTTCTTCACTGATCTCATCCTCTTTCTCTCCCTCTTTCTGTCTCTCTTGCTCTCTCTCTCTCTCCCCTTCCTCTCCTCCCTCCTCACCCCACTACTCCTTTACTTGCCTCTTTCTTCTCCCTCCCTTTCTCATATTCTGTGTCTCTTTTCACATTTTCTCATCCTTTAATTTTTCGTTCTTTTACCCTTTACCCCCACTTTTCTTTCCCCAACCATCCTTCTCTTCACCTCTTTTTGCACCTATGTTTTCTCTTTGGCTCATCTTTCTACCCCCCCCCCCATCCTCCTATTTCCCTCCCCGTGGTGTGTGTATGCGTGTGTGCGTGCATGTCTGTAGGTGCCGGATGTGTGGCCTGACGTTCTGCAATAAGTCAGACATGCAGCTGCATTCCAAGTCGCACACGGAGGTGAAGGCGCACCAGTGCCCACACTGCTCCAAATCCTTCGCTAACTCCAGCTACCTGGCGCAGCACATCCGCATCCACAGCGGCGCTAAGCCCTACATCTGCTCCTACTGCCAGAAGGCATTCAGGCAGCTCAGTCACTTACAGCAGCACACACGGTACTAAAGGATGCACCGAGCGCCAGGATGTGGAGTGTTTTTTCTGTTTGTGTTATAAGGGCACTATAAACATTTGTATATCGCACTATAGCAGTTTGTTAATACACTATTAGCAGTCTCAAAATTTTAAAGGTTTAGATGTTTTACCTCTAAAGAGTATTTCATCATCCAATCTATCAATCCAGGCTCAAATACTTTAGTCTGTACTGTAGAAAGCTGCAAAAATTATAATCCTAGACAGTAGAACACCTGGAGGAGACATTGTGTATAAAGCAACAGTACTTGAATTTATGTTCAAACAAGCATCACTGATGGCTGACAAAATAGAGGTTTCAAAAATGAAGATTTTTGCGCACAAGAGTCAAAAACCGAACTCTGTTTTAGTTTGAGCTATTAGTCTGCCTTATTCAGTACATTATGGAAAGCTCTTGTACATATCTGCATGATTGCATGAGTGCTGAATAAATTTTTGGTTTTATCAGGTAGGACATAGAAGCGCACATTGATTGTTTTTTTGTTTTTTCCTAGGGCTGCACGATTTTAAAAAATGACATTGCCATAATTTTTTTCCTCGATAAATATTACAATATAAAATTTTTTACCAGAGGTGATTTTGAATAGCTCTATTTGCAAAAGAAATAATTTCTTAATGATGTGGGTGATTTTGTAAGGGAATTAATGTCTAAAATATAATATACAAATACAGAACCAAGATGTAAATGGGAAACACAATTTTATAATAACTGTAATTTGTTTTTGTTTGACGGTTTATAGAGATTCACACAGAATTTGAATAATCAATTGCAAAATCACATTGTATCGTCTTTACCGTATAAATTAAGTACAGTTAATCTTTAAGGCTACAAAAAGGATAGGTTCTCGCGTCTGAATGCTTTCAAACTTGTTCGAAATATTTACACAGTAACAGAGACCTGTTAACAGACCTGTTCAACTTTAACCCTTAACTTAATTTTGCACAACCTGTAATGTGACTATTGCAGATGCGCTCACTGTGATGTCGATGCTAAAACAATATATATTGTGCATCTCTAGTTTCTTCCGTAAAGCACCGATTGGTGGGTTTGACTGTTGTTGTTTTTGTTTTTATTTATTTATGTAGATTTATGTACTTTGTTGGTAGGAAACACTGACAAGCGATAGGAACTGAGAATTAATCTTGTTCAGGTTTTGCTCTGTATTTTCAAAATTTATCACATTAATAGAAACAGCTAAAAAAAAGAAGGATGAGAAACTAACACCGCATGCTGGATCCTTTTTTTTTTCCTTTGTGAATGAATGACTAAGAGCTCATTTCTGTTTGTTCATACATGTCTCTCTTTCCCCCCCTTTAATTTTTTTTCCTATCACACCTTCCATTACTCTTTGAACCCGTCACTTTTCTCCGCTTCGTTCCATCGCCTGTAGATGTCTCGTTGGTCCCTCGACCCTGCACACTGACACATCCATACAGTTCAGAAGCAATTTAATAGAGGTCACACAAAGGTCCTGGAAGAGTGCAGGTCTTGGCAAATTTCTTTTTTTCTGTTGATAGAGCTGGCCTTCCTGTCACCTTAGAGCAAACATTTCCATGGGTTACCTAGCTGCCAGGCTTCATAGGAACAATTGTGAATGACATTTAAATGTTAAAATCATGATGACCCAACTAGAACACCTGTTTATTTTTTGTATGTCTAATTATATAGCATGCTGTAAATGTTGCTATAAATGTAGTGTTTGTGGCCTGAATCAGGGTTTGTACAGTTTTGAAAAACCTGGAAAAGTGCGATTAATGAAAACCTTTAAGACCTATATTTTGGAAAATTATGACAAGTTGTTTTACAAATCTCTTATATACAGTATATCAATCAATTTTAATTGATAATATTGGTGAATTTACATTAACGGTCGAATGTTTATACTACAAAGTAGGTCATTTTTAAGATGACCTGTGATAAATTTAAAAGTGTTCTCCTTCTTGGTAAACATGTATATAAACATTTCCTGAAAAATTTTGTCATAAATATTTACCTTGTATGATTTTTATTGGTAGAAAGTATACGGGCCCAGATGGATCTGTTTAGGCAAGTTGATTAAAATTGAATCCAAAAGAACCCTAATTACTGTACCTGTCTTTCAGGCTTGTTTAAAATGGTTTGTGGTTCAGAATAAGGTTAAAACTCATCTCTAAAGTTTGACATGCCTGCAATATAAATAAAATAACACTGGTCCTGCCTTATCGTAGCAATTTGCATTTCCGGATTTATTTTATAGTACAGCTGGCATTGGTCCCACTTGCTTACCCTTCTCTCTCCCACCCACTTCCCCTCTGCTTTTTATTCCACACAGAAACCACACAGAATCAAAACCCCATAAGTGTCCGCACTGCTCGAAGTCGTTTGCCAACACCAGCTATTTGGCGCAACATGTGCGGATCCACACCGGAGTAAAACCCTACACTTGCTCTTATTGCCAGAAGAGCTTCAGGCAACTCAGCCACTTACAGCAGCATCACAGGTAGTTCTTGTTTATCTACCCAGTTCCGTTATGTCTCTTTGCATTTATCATTTCTTTATATGCATCTTGATTTAAAATAGGGGGGTTGGAAAAGCTTTCATGCTTTCTTTTGTGCAGAATCCATACAGGAGACCGGCCGTATAAGTGCACTCACCCAGGCTGTGAGAAGGCCTTTACTCAGCTTTCCAATCTTCAGGTATAAAGGACCAGTTTTTTTTATTGTTTTGGGTGGGGGGGTTTAAAAAAGACACAAAATATTCCACATTGTATGTTATGACAGTTTGTGCCCTGCTTGTGAAAAAATTACTGGCAACTGAGACTATCCAGAATAATCCATCTACATCAATCATTTGATTTCTGCCTATAAACTAACGTTAAAAATTCTTGATCAGTACTTTCTTAGAATTATGTATATTTATATTTTTGTAATATTTGTTTACTTACACAAGTACTAACCAAGACACATTTTTAAGGGTTTTTTTCTTCGTGGGAAGGAATGGGTAGGAAGGTGTATTGTGCCTCAATAGTTCTGCAGTGCTGTGTGCATGTGATTGAGAAACATAAACGGTAGAAATTCAGCTGAATTTTCATTAAATTCCACAGTTTTTTTGCTAATTATTTCTTATACTTTCTATGACACATTTCCGGCCATAAAAATTTCTGGACTTTTTTCAACAGTTTCATTCCAAAAAGAATTTTTTTTTTGGTCTTTTGACTGGTTGCTTACAAATTGAAGGTTGAATGTTTGAATTTAAGGTAATGATCGGTCACTTTGTCTCCATAGGTGTTCCTCTTATTGTCAGGCTTTCGAAATATAATGATAGTATGATACACACACGAGCATAAGTATTTATAAAAATATTTTAAAAGGTACAAAGATCTAAAATATGATATAACATTATATGATGGTATTGTATTGTACATGGTATGATATTAAAAAATATATTGTACATTGGGGATGGTGCATAAAAATAGTGTTTCTGTCAGTGTTTATAATGTCAGCTCTGCTCCCTATTCATAGGGGAGGAGTTAGAGTTTGATGGCCACTGTTAGGAAAGACATTTAGTGGTTGTTTTAGTTTTTCTCAGTCTATAGCCGTTTTGACTAGTGTTGCATTCAGGGAATGTAACTCCTAGTTAAGAATACCAAGTGTCCTCAGCTTTTCCTGCTCAGAAGCCTCCAGCTCCACTCCATGACTGAGCAGTCTTCACCCTGCTTTACTGGCACACTGCAGTGTAGCTGATGATGCCACAGACCAGAGAGTGATAAAATGGAGATAGTTAAGGACTGAGGTATAGGGAACTGAACTTTCCTATACAGTGCATCATTTTTCTTTGGCCTATTCCAGCAAACATAGATGGCAAACATTTTGTGAACAAAAAATACGAACTACCAGTTGGGTAGTATGTAATCCAGGTCCAAAAATGAATTACATTTATTGTCTTTAACTAAGTAACACATTGCAAAGTGTCAGAAATTAAGATCTCTGCCTTTTTTAATTCATGTATGTCCTTTTATTCGCAGTCTCACAGACGGCAACACAACAAAGACAAGCCATACAAGTGCCACCACTGTAACCGTGGCTATACGGATTCAGCAAGCCTTGAGGTCCATCTCTCAACCCATACAGTAAAACATGCAAAGCTGTACTCCTGCGGCCTATGCAATCGCACCTACACTTCGGTACGGTGCTAGCTATAATTGAAAGCATACTTGCAAATGCTTTTAAAATTTTCTTGTTAATGATCTGTGTGGATTTTTTTTGATTGGCTCACAGGAAACGTACCTGATAAAGCACATGCGTAAACACTCCCCGGACCTGGTACCCACCCCGCCGGCAACAAGTCAGCAGAGCCACAGTCCCGCGCATGGTGGAGGAGTAAGTGTAGGAGGAGGTGGTGAAGGACCAGCAGGTCGTGCTGAAAGGACCAACACTTACCAACAGCAAGACGGTGTACCATGTGTGTTTGATCTGCAGCAGTACAAACCAGTGACTGCGCCAGATGTTTCGTACAAAACGGTCAGCGTGTCTGATCTGTCCTCCCACAAAGACCTGTGCATCACAGTGGAAGCCTCGGCCATCCAGGTGGAACACCTGAGTTCATGAAGCAGGAGAGGCCTATGGGAAGAAGAAAGAGAGAGAGAGAACACAGACTCTATAAACAGACGTAAAAAAAGGATTTAACAGTGATGTGAACTTACTTGACCTCTCCAGATTTGAGAGGCCTACCTTAAGTAGGGATCGATCGCAAACACAAGGACTAAATAAAAGATATTTGGATGGAAAGGAATTTCCTACTAGGCCTGCTCATGTTCCATGAATCAAATAGAGTCAAAGACAGTAAAATGATGACAACATGCCCTTTTTCACTTTTTTTTTTCTTTTTTAAAACAAATCGTGGGTCTTCAGATATCCCGCTCTTCCTAAATCTACAGCTAGATCTTTTGAAAGCTTTTATTTAACAGTGGTCGTCATATGTAGGTATTTCTATCTACTGTTACACTACGAAATTTAAACCTGCTGTATATGAACATCCTCTATGTTGCGCAATATGCATGTGATATTTGCCCTCAATGTTTAAAAAGGGAAAAATCAAGTTTTTAATTAGGTTGGGGAAAAATGTATATCTGACTATCTAGTATATCGTGTATGTGTGCAAGTTAAAGGATGCTTTAAGTAGTGTTTTTTAAAAGAAGGGGGGGCAAAACAAAAAGAGGAACATTTTAAGTGTCAGCACTTGCCGGTTAAAAGCTCACCAAGTTCTGGCATGAAATTTTTAATAACCCTCTTCACTCTTCATTTGTGTGGATGATGTTATACGCTCATTGTTAGTCTACCGCTACTTCATTTTAGTATTAACTCTTGTAATGGATCCTACACCCTATCATAGCCATTAATATGATCAGAATAGAATGAATTATCCTTTGAAAACAATAATAAAATGTGTCACAAATGTCTAGTTTCAGTAGCCTCTATGTCTGACACGATTCACTCAGCTAGCTTTTCATAAAGTAAAAATACCGTACTTGATTTGTTTTCAATAGGTTTGTGACTTCAAAATTGTCTATAAGGGTTTGTGACTGTGAACTATAGTTAGATCTGACTCTAACTTTATTTTTATCTGCAGATTGGATTCAAACCGAAAACTTTATATAGCCGATGATTTAATTGAAATATAGATAGTTGCTATTTATTACGTTTTTATTATGTTACTATTAATTAATATTACTATTTATGTTCTCACTGTCCGACTTTTCCGGCATCCCTAAATTTCTAGCGTACCACAGCCGCCTGCATGTGTTTTTTAATATAATGGGCGCTACCATTCACCATTATTCCTAGGGGTGTTTTTAGAACACCGTGGGTCACAGTGTTATAGGCGGGCAAGTAGCAAGTCAACATTTTAAAATAAAAATTCTATAGTTAGTTTTACAACAGTTTGCGTTTCTTTGGCTATTTCTGGCGCTAATATGTCGTTTAAGCACAAAGGGGGGAAAAACCAAGTGACCCGCTCCAAAGCGCTTGTTCGATTGTGGCGTCATTGAACAAGTAACGTGTGGAAACTTTGCTGTAAACATTGTATGAGCTGCCGCAGCTAACACAGCTACATGACCAGCAGTAGCAGCAACTAGATTCTGTATTATATATTTATTTAAACCAAAATGCCTCGAAAGAAGCCCTTTAGCAACAAACAAAAAAAGAAACAACTTCAGGTGAAGCGCGAGAAGAAGAGAGGTGAGGTGGTGTGTTTTTCTCCAGTGTAGCCGACGCTGGTTTAGCTGTCAGGGCTAACTTTAGCTAAAGCAAGCGTGCAGAGCACGTCACGACTTGTACAACAATAGACTTAATGCTTTGAAAACCAAAATTAAAGGCCATGAAATGAGTTGGTGAATGCTCGCGAGGTTTTTTTAATCGTTTTTATGCGTTGCGTATGGAATAGGGTGGCTCTTTCACTGCGTGTGGCTTCAGTCAAGGGGGAAGAGTGCTGCTGTCGGAAAAGCCAAAATCTAATCGATTTTTAAAATTATTATTATTATAAAGACCGGAAGAAGAGAGATTTCTCTCATATTTTGTAAAATGTCTGCTTGGTTTGAATAAGTGGCCATCAGTAGTAATGGTACAGCGCTAAGGATCTCTGTCAGCACCGGGCTTTGCTGTATGCGGAATACCAGTGCGCAGACTCGGTAGACGCTTTATGTAACAATGATAGGGGGACGTAGAAAAAGTTTTTTTGTGTTTGTTTTTTTTTTTTGTAAAACATTAAATAATAACTTCTTAACCGACAGTAAGTTAAATAATTATCTTACAAAATATTTTGGAGGGATTTAGGACAAACGTTACATTTTGTGGATTAAAAAAAGATCATTCAATTAATTCAAAGCCTATTGAAAAATATTACATTTATTCTTAAAAAGCCCCGGATGTGAAAGAGTTTTAAATAACTTAATTCATTCATTCATCTTTTATACCTGCTTATTCCCTATCTTTCCGGGGTCACGGGGGTCTGCTGGAGCCTATCCCAGCCCACATAGCGCGAGAGGCCGGGGGGGGGGGGTCCAAGGTCGCCAGTCCATTGCGGGGCCACACACACACGCACACAACCAAGCGCACTCACATTCAGTCCCTATGGGCAATTTAGCATCACCAATCAACCTAACATGTTCCAATCAATCACCAATCACTCAACATGCACATGTTTTTTGGACTGTGGGAGGAAACCGGAGTACCCCGAGGAAACCCACACAAGTGCGGGGAGAACATGCAAACTGCACAGAAAGACTCCGAGCCCGGGATTCGAACCCAGGACCTTCTTGTTGTGAG
>JAOTQW010000036.1:15871825-15887131 GCA_026260075.1 Sisor rabdophorus | reverse complement strand
AAGACCCCAAGCCCGGGATTCGAACCCAGGACCTTCTTGTTGTGAGGCGACGGTTGTGAGACCACTGCGCCACCGCGCTGCCCGTGTTATATTATATTTCTTGTAAATATTTATTATATCTTTTCATGTGAAAACACTAAAGAAACTCTGCTACAATGTAAAGCAGTGAACAGTGTAAATTTGTATAACAGTGTAAATTTGCTGTTAGCAATTAGCCATTAATGTCTAAACCCCTGGCAACGAAAGTAAGTACACCCCTAAAGGGAATGTCCAAATTGGGTTCAAAATGTCAATATTTTGGACATGAAGTTCAGCAGAGCTTTACAGATTGCCACTGGAATCTTTCACTCCTCCATGATGGCATCACAGAACAGGTGGATGTTAGACCATGCTGTTCTCCACTTTTCGTTTGAGGATGCCTCACAGATGCTCAATAACCATGGTTTAGGTCTGGAGAATTGGCCAGTTCATTTATCCCTTCACCCTAAGCTTCATCTAGCAAAGCAGATGTTACAATACTAAGTTTTTCTCTGTCTCATCAGACCACAGGACATGGTCCCAGTAATCCTTTTCCTTAGCCTGCTTGTCTTCAGCAAACTGTTTGCAGGCTTTCATGTGCATCATCTTTAGAAGAGACTTCCTTCTGGGACGACAGCCACGTAGACCAATTTGATGGAGTGTGCTGCAAATGGTCTGAGCACTAACAGACTGACCCTACAAGCATGTTTGTAGCTAATTAAATGATGTATTTATAAAAGAGGCAATTGTTCATGTAGGAGTTTTCGAAGAAAATGGTGGTAAACTGATGTAAACTGTTCTTGAAAAAACAGTAAACAGTCTTGCTTGTATGGCACTAGAGAATGTATAATCTACATTAAATCAAACATAACATTCAATGGGACATTAATATTTTGACTTAAAGGGATCATTCACAGATAACATAAACTCACATAGACATATGCTGTACATAAAACGGTCAGTGTGCCTTGGATTTCATGAAAAGGTTTAAAACGCGAGGACAAGTTATTAATGAAAGAATTTTCATTTTCAAGTGAACTATCCCTAAATCTAAAAGTCTTGTACAAACTGTTTAATGGGGGCCTTTATAGTCTATTTTGAGGTTTTGCTGATTACTGATTAGCATCCTGTTTACTAAGCTACGGAGCTACATATTTTTTTTTTTATAAAAAACTGGCCAAAGTGTATCTAAATACTTTTGCTTTCATGCTGTGTATTATACAGTACTTTTTGCACAATGTTATTTTGTTTGGGGAAATAATAATAATAATAAAAAGGGCCTAGGACCTGACTTCATTTGAATGAGATTAAGAATATAAGTTGATGATCTTAAAAAAAAACCATCCAAATTCTGAATTGAATTCTAAAAAAGATAAGAAAGTCAAATGTTGTGTAACATCCAGAAATTGTAGCCTGCTACACAAATGCACTACATCTTATGTACAGTGTGCTGTTGCCACTTAGAAACACATACAGCATGAGCCAGGAATAGTGCTCATTATTACAGGGTGCATGTAGTTAACATCATGGGGGTGTAATGATGCCGAAGCTAATTGTAGCTCTGTCAGACCACCCATGGTGCCTTCCGGTTTTCTTTCTTTCTGTGTCCCTATTTCTTCTCCTCTTAACCAAAAAAAAAATCTTACTTCTCTTTTCAGATTGCACAATGGAAATAAATGTGATATACGGAACCGACTTCCATGTTTCGCTGATCGGCATCGCTAATCCCATGAGCGTCGGCTTTCGACCAAGTGCAGTTGAGGCCAATCAGACATCTCATCCAGCATTAGAGCTTTTGTCGGCCGATGGAATTTTCAGAGAGGGTTACGAAGGTCGGATCGTCATTACTGAGCAGCGATTTGTCCTGAAATCTGTGACTGGGGCTGATGAAGGCAGCTACACCATTGTTGATGAGAACAGCGTGAGCAAGAAGATCTGCCTTAATGTGAAAGGTGACAAAAAAAGTCGAGTCGGCGCCTGACCTATTATCCTGGGCATAATGATCATTCAACAGTAACCATGCCCTTACTTTAGTTTTGTATTGCTTTCGTCTTTTTAGAGGGCAAGTAGGAGTCAGAATGTCAGCGGAGGATGTGGCATTGTGAGAATCGATTCCCGGGTTTTTAGTACAGCCAGATGAGAGGGTATGGCATCGTAGAAATGATGCAACACAAGATGTCAGCAAGGATTTTGGTGGACTTAGGGGATCAGAAATTTATGGGGATAATGCATACATTTGAGAAATGATAGACAAAATTGTGACATCGGTGAGAAATATTTATGTTGTCTCTTACTTTGCTCCAGCACTCTTTGTTCACCAACCTCTCCTATTTCTTTTCTTTCGATGGCCTGTGATATATTTGTAACAATTGAAATCGAGTAGCAAAACATCTTTTTTTTGTTGATTTCTCTAACTAATTCATAGTTCCTTCTTCCTACTGTGCTTCCTGACTGTGTCCTTCCTTCCTTTGTTCCTTCCTTCATTTTTCCTTGCTTTTCTTTGTTTTCTTTCTTTCCTGTCATTGCAGAGTATCAAAGCTTTGTCACAGTGCCATACAGAGGCACTTTTAAGATGAATCTGCGTGTAAATAGCTCCTTCGCCCGTTTAACCTACTCAGCTGACTCCGGCAACTCTCATGCCAAAATTTGGGTGATTTTGGACAGCGGGGAGCTGAACCTACCTCCTGAGCTTAATATGGAGGGTCGGTTTTTCATGGAGGACTCGGTGTGTATTCTGGAGCAAGTGATGCCAAGGGACGCGGGACTGTTTCAGGTCACTGATCTTCAGGGCTTCCATGTGTCCAAAATCCATTTGGGGGTTGAATGTAAGGAACATGCATGTATTCTACTTTACATATTTAAAATGTTGATTTATTTAGATGTTACTCTATGTCCAGATCACACACACTTGAACATCACACCCACACGTGCTTCTAGTTCTTCTTTGCTGTAATAATAAGCCCCACTCTTTTGGAAAGGCTTTAAAATAATTTAAAGTAAAATTATATTTGTGTTCAGTCAGTTACAATGTCATCATTGTAATCAGACAGTAATGTTGAGGTCTGGGATGCAGTCGGTGCTGTTCTTCCACCCCCAACTTTGGCGAGTCATAATATATGGATTTCACTGGGTAAGATCCGTTGGTTAAAAGCGTGTGGGTTTAGTTTTAAGCACCTTCAAACTGCCACTGTTGATCCCAAACCCTAAACAGCTGTGTAAATGTGAAATGTAGCAGTTTGCAAACAGAAAGTTTTGTGAAATCATGTTGTGATGTGGTAGTCAGATGTTCCACATTATTAGGGCAAGCTAGTTTTATACAATGCCTCAAGAGAGAGAGAGAGAGAAGAACATGCAAACTCCGCACAGAAAGACCCCATGCCCGGGATTCGAATCCAGGACCTTTTTGTTGTGAGGCGACTGTGCTAACCACTATGCCAAAGTATTTTTTTACTTTAACAGATCTTAGCAACATATTTATAAATGAGCTGAGTATGTGATAATATATACAAATATTTATATTTATTCAATTATCTACTATACCTTATTACCTAGCTCGGAGTCATGAGGGTCTGCTGGCTCCTTACCCAATGCAAATAGGGTAAACGGCAGGGGTACATCCTGAACAGGTCACCAGTACATCGCAGGGTAACACATAGATGACCAACCACACACACTTACTCCTATGGTAAATTCAAAATCACTAATCAATCTAATGTGCATGTTTTGGACTGTGGGAGGAAACCAGAGAATCACAGAGTAAACCCACACACAAAGAGACCCCTTTGCCCAGTGATCGAACCCAGGACCTTGCTGTGAGGCAACCATGCTAACTAAAATGCAACGGCATTGCTCATATAAGAATATAGGTTTTTTATTTTTATGTTTATAGAAGATGGTATCAAAAGTTTTTGAGACACACCAACAGATGGCAGCACAAGGTGTTGTGTTGTCAAAATGCTTTCGTTTTTCAGTAGGTGAGCACTTTTATCGATGTTTTTGGTGTGTGTGTGTGTGGTAATTTAGTATGTTTGACTTCAGTTACTAACAGAAAATCGCTTGTCCTTTTTTCTCTCTTCCTGTTTCTCAGTATACACACTACCCAAAGTTTTTGTGGCAGTCTTATCTCTTGTGGCTTTGCTGGTGGTGCTGCTTCTGGTGTGTTTTGTGTCGTGTTTGGTGAAGGTACGCAGAAGGGCAGCAAAAGCCAGAGCCATCGAGAAGATTGCGAAGAATGCTGGCAAAGAGGAAGGAGATGCCTTTAGACAGGTAACAGTCTAACTCTCCCTTTAAATTGCTTTAAACTGTAAATCTTGTATAACCCTTTTTAGCAGCCTTGTGATTTTAATAGAATAAATTACAGTTTAGATGTCATATTACATATCACTTAGCCCTTGGGGTGTCATTGCGTGGGTATATTCTGGGTACTCCGGTTTCCTCCCACAGTCCAAAAACATGTATATTAGGTTGATTGGTAATTTTAAATTGCCAATAGGAGTGAGTTTGTGTCTTTTGCCCTGCGATGGACTGGCCACTTGTCCAGGGTGTATCCCCCTGCCTTTTACCCTTAGAAAGCTGAGATAGGCTCCAGCAGACCCCCGTGACCACAGGTTAGGAATCAAGCAGGCTTGTAGGTGAATGAATAAATGAATGAATAAATGAACGAATGAGTCTGAATCATGATCAGGGTATGTGAGCGGCATGGTGTTTTTTGAGTTTGGAACTTGTTTTTTGTTTTTTTGTTTTTTTTATTGTGGTTTTCTGTTGCTTCAAGCATGTGCCACTAACGCTCCATCACAAGTTTAACTCATGTTAACAGCCCAATGTAACTGCGTAGATTTTGAATGCATTCATATGATAAACAGTTAAACTTAAACTGTAAACAAAATTATGAATGCATTGTAAAAAAGGATCAAATTTGGACAGAGGTTTCTGATATTTCTGATATTTCCAAATAATAATAATAATAATAATAATAATGGACTGACGACCTGTCCAGGGTGTACCCCTGCCTCTCGTCCTATGTGGGCTGAGATTGGCTCCAGCAGATTCCTGTGACCCTAAGATAAGGAAATAAGCGGCTGTAGTGCAATCTTGTTCGTTTTCGAGTGCGACATAGAGTAAGGTGACACAGTGTATACAGTTCAGTTCAGGAAATTAAAATAGGCGGGGCATGATTAAGAGGGGTGGAGGGTATGTGGTGCCACTAGGATGCACTTTAGCATGTAAACAGATATGGGGAAGGGGTTAGAAACCAGCTGTTCCTGAACCTACCCTGCATGCATAAAATAAACAGTGCAGGATGAGAGAAATGTATAAACCATGATCATGATATGTCAGAGTTAATATGAAAGCTGAACAGGAAATCATTAACTGCCCTCTTCTCCATACATGAATACATCAGTTATTCTCTTGCTTTACAGAAAAATCAAGTTACACTTCCCCTGCTAACACTTTGATATAATAATCGATATGCTTTTGGTTTTAATGGAGACGACCTACAGTTCCTGCAATAAGGAATAACCTACTTGCTGTAACGGAATCTCAAGGCTTAGACTTTTATTGTAAACGCATTGACTATATGATTGCTGTGTGAACTGCATATTCATTTTTTTATTATCTTTTGCCTATTTAATTTCAAATGATTGAAGTCAATTACTTTGAATTGTTCCTTATTAATTCATTCGATTATTCATTCATTCTTCTAACCCGCTTATTCCCTAACTCGGGGTCACAGGGTCTGCTGGAGTCAGGGGTACACCCTGGAGAGGTCGCCAGTCCATCGCAGAGCCACACATAGAGAAACAACCACAGGCATTCATACTCACTCCTATGGGCAATTTAGAACCAAATGCACATGTTTTTGGACTGTGGGGGGAAACCGGAGTACCCGGAAGAAACCCACGCAAGCACGGGGAGAACATGAAACACTTGCTGTGAAGCGAACGTGCTAACCACAGTGGTAAAAAAATGCCACACATTACTAACCACTGACATGGATTTCTAATACCAAGAGCTTTCGTATGTTTGCAGGTAGTAAAGGAAGCTTGCTCCCGTCACAATGATGAGGCACCGGCTCTCTCACAAAAAGAAGATATTACAGAGAAATCCCAGAGCACTGAAATCAGCATAAAGGTTTGTCAAATTAAAATATTCCTAAATACCTTTATCTCAATATTTCGATGTACACGTTCACCATAATATTAACATGGGTATAATGTATAGGGTCTGGAAGTATCTGCTAAGGACACAAGTATTCATGATAAGAACCTGGATACCAGCGACTCAGGCGTAGGCTTTACCACTGCTGGCCTGCCACTGGACAGTGATACTGAGGCAGTAACAGTACCCGTTGCAGAGTCTGATGTACTAAGCTCTTCTATCGCTTCTGATGCCAAACCCGCTGCCAAACAAGAGTCCAAACTTACTGTGTCGTCACCTCCCATGCCAGCAACCACTCCTGAGGCAGCATCTGACACACCGGTAACAGCAACTCTGAAACCAGCACTGTCTCCTGAAACGAAGCTTTCTATATCACCAATACAAGAAACAAAAAAGTCCCTCTCACCCACTCCGGATTCAAAACCTAGCCTCAGTCCATCTCCAGACCCTAAGCCTGCATTGACACCTGAGCCGAAACCAGCGGTTAGCCCTACACCTAAAGCCACACCAAACCTAGATGTCAAACCATGTTCCACTGCAGATGTCAAACTATCCCCAAGTCCTGAACCTCCAAAAGCAGTGACACCAACGCCTGACTCCACACTAGCTGCTGTTCCAACCAAAATGCCAGTCTCTTCAGCTTCTGATCTGATAGCTATCACTCCAGCGCCTGGCCTCGCTCCGTCTCCAGAACTCAAACCAACTACTAATGAAAAACCCACCACCAATGGTACCCTTGATCCCACTCTGGATATAGGCTCCTCTGAGTCAGAGACTGATAAAAATTCTGTAAAAGGCTCTGAGGTCATCTCGGCTGGTGAACCAGAAGCTGGCAAACAAGACCCAGCCTCCTTTAGTGATGGCGCTTCTGCCCTGGGGGTGGCTGAGACGTCCTCCACCTAAGATCCGAACCACTGCCTGATTACTGCCCCCTCCACACGTCTTTTAACACCCATGACAATCGAGATCTAACAACAAAACAGAAAAAAAACTCAACAACTTTGCATAATGGAGGGCAACATTAGTCTTATAAATCTCCCTTAACGCATAACTAACATTCACTGTAGATTAAACTCAATGTAATGACTATTTCAACACCTTTGAAAAGACGTTTCGTAAACTCTGAGATGTACCACTACAAAAACCATCACAGGTTGACTGTTTATCAGGTTGACTGAGAAAGTCTGCCTCCTTCATGCAAACAAGATGTACAGATCCAACATACCTATGTTACTTAAATATGATTCCACTGCATGCGAATCAAGAGAATGAATCAACTTCAGTTAATCTTAGATGTATCTGGACACAGTGGTAGTGAATTGGGTGGTGGTGACCATAGAATTCAAAAGAACTTCTCGTTCATAACCCATTGAATGAGACATTGGTTTCATCGTTTTCTGTTGAGCATTGACCAGTAACCTTCATGTCGATAGTCAGGAAAATAATCCTTCACCGATACTGATCTAAACATGTTTACTAAGATTAAAAAGAAAACTTTTACTTGGACTTGATAAACACACAATTCCACAGTTACCAAAAACCCACTACAATAACCTGGACCTTTCATGGAAATCTTTTTGACTCAGCCTACCCAAACTGTCCCAACAATTTCCAAGCCAAATTGTAAATACTAGCCACCATTTCAGTGGATCCTATCTGGCAAATTCTAAATCCAGTAAGAGCATTCCAACATGGGACTGATTTAAAGGTAAACAGGAAACAAACTTTCCCTTTTTGAGATCATTCTAGTGTTACAGTAGATACTTTAAGTAAAGTGTAGGAAAATATGTATAGATTTAGATCCGCTTGGCATGAGTCTCTTGAAGTATTTGTACAGTATGGCTGCCTGTTCTTACTAGTTCTGAATTGTGTTATGGGTTTTGAGGGACTGCAACAGGAACTACAAGAAAATATTGAGATGGAAGGGCAGTTACCACAGGGTTGAGGTATTCAGCTTAATCCTAGACAAATTTGGTGCTTTTACTCCAGGAATCCTAGGAATTATTGGTTGGTTGGTTGGTTGATTGAGTGTTTGTTCAAATAATTGGTTGAGTTGGTGATTGATTAATCGGCTGGTTGGTTGGTTAATTGGTTGGTTGAATGGTTGATTAAATTCCTTATAGTCTCACCAACAGCTGTCAGAATCAGTTTACAGAGATTTTGGGTGCCTCTTGTGGAATCAAAACACCACTGCCCTTACGCTAGCAGTTCGCCTGGTGGGTTTCTTATAATTGGGAAAAGAGTGTTGATTGTAGCTTGTTTACAAAATATACCTTAGGTCAGATTTTTATTACAAGATAGTTTTTACTAACACATTCTTTCACCAATGCCTCTACCTCGTATCATAGAACATCTTAGAGTTGGTAAGTAGGCTAATCACAGTACACGAAGTACACTGATAGACAAAGAGAGAAAAAAATGTCTAGCTTGAGTTTTGAATTAAAGCACAATGTTTCACGAGGATTTACTACATTTTTTAATAGTGCGAAAGCTTCATTCCCTGACCATAATTTCAGAACAGCCTTGTTTTTTTCTATGCCTTTTACAGTCGTTTTAGTATTGTGAATTTCAATTTATAACCTACGTGGTCTTGAAGTTTATTATGACATGGCACATAACCTGAGCATGTATGTAAATTACTTGTATTACCCAATCTAGATAATTAGACACGCCGAGGTTTCTACGAGGTTTCTAAAGGTGGAATTTTTTTCAATACTGACTCTATCATCTGAGAAGTTCTACATGTGATCCTGGATTTTAGTCAACCATTTATAACCAACTAATATCATCAGTGTGTGCCAAGCAAACCTACCGTAATTCATTTTTGTAAGTAAATGCTAAAAAATATCTGATTGGCTAAGACATTTAATTTAATAATTCTGCAACATTTTATGATAATGACGGTTCATGGATTAACATGACAATTTAATAATTCTGCAACATTTTATGATAATGACGGTTCATGGATTAACATGATAATTTAATAATTCTGCAACATTTTATGATAATGACGGTTCATGGATTAACATCGGATCACAAAATGAAATTAGAAAACCTATATTAAAGTAATTTATGATAGTCTAGAGAACATCATTGATGAATTTAAACTAAATTAAAGATGAATTTAGACGAATTTAGGCGCGCTGGCGTAGTAGTTAGCACGGTCGCCTCACAACAAGAAGTCCCAGACAGGGGGATCTTTCTGTTTAAAGCTTGCCTGTTCTCTCCTTGCCTGCATGGGTATCCTTCCACATTCCAAAAACATAAAGCTTAGGTTGATCGGGGATTCTAAATTACTAGCTGTGTGTGTGTGTGTGTGTGTGTGTGTGTGCGTGTGTGTGTGTCCGTCCCTGCGATGGAGTGGCAACCTGTCCAGGGTGTACCTCTGCCTCTGGTCCTATGTGCACTGGGATAGGCTCCAACAGACCCCTGTGAACCTGAGTTAGGGAATAAGCTGGTATAGAAGATTAGACTATTAAATGATAAACCGTCACTAATGAGCGATTAAATGTAAACTGTTTTGAAACAGTGAACCTATAGAACTGCGATAAAGCAACATACTTTAAAACGTTTGTAATGCAATCGCCTCCTTTTTATATCTAACAATCACCAAATCCAAGCCAAATTTTAAATTCAAAAAAAGATTCTTTGTGAAATGTATTTTATGGATTGCATACATACATACTACACAAACATATTATTTCTTTTCATCTATTTTTGATCCTGAAGGTTAGGGAAATGTTCACAGATTAGCTAAACTATGCAACTGGTTAGTACAGCATGTAACGTATAACGTGTCGTTTATGGGGTTCATGTTTTAATTTAATAAAACATGAAACATTTTACATTTACAGCATTTGGCAGATGCTCTTATCCAGAGCGACTTACAACTGAGCAATTGGGGGTTAAGGGCTTAACCCCTTCCCCCGGTTATATTTTGGTTATAGGAGGAACAAATTCCAAAATGGATTGAGGCCAGTTTGGTTAGCACACTCTGATGACAAAAGATGATTATAATTGATTGATTGCAATTTCAATTTAGGATTAACAAAAGATGTAAATCCTACTTGACAAAAACAGGTCCAGCTTGGAATCATTGCATTTGAACCTTCAAAAAAAATCACAGAAAGACAAATATTCCAGAGTTTCTTAATTTCACATATTTTCAAATGACTCTTTTATACACATGTTGATCTTTAATTAGTAGCAGTATCAGAGGGAATGTTGGCAAGCAATTCTAGTTAAATCTCTCTTTTTCATTCTCTAACCTAAGTGCTATAGGCCATGAGCTGTTTACTTCCCCAAACAGCCGGTCTGTCATTTCGAAATCAATTTAAGCAATACTTCGGTGCAAAACCTATGCACATGTGTTCACATTAAGGCAGTCATTAGGGCAGAAGCCCCAAAACAGGGTTCTGTAGGGAGAAAAAAATGACTGAAGATATGCACCGTTCAACTGTATAAAAAAAGAGAATTATTATTAAGAATCTCTGAATTGCACATGTGGTAAATAAGCATGCACTTGCAACACCTATAGTCATAATTTAGTTTCAGTCCTGTAACTCCAATCAAAGCATCATGCATTCTTTATATGCGTATAATAAATTGAGGCAAAGGAATAAACAGTAAACATTACCGTTATATACGCAAAGAGGTTCAGTTATGTGGCATGAATTTACTTGTAAATTGATATTGTCGTCGGTTCCTATACCAGGCTTACAATGTGTGATAAAATATATATATATATATATATATATATATATATAGTCTGATCACTGCGTCTTAATGTGTGTACATGGATCTCTATGTTACACCGTAGGAGCTCAGTTGTCAGACTGTACATCAGTCAGGACACGTCAAAAGCGAGGGCACCCAAGACGATTGTATTAGGAGAGCTTTAGGTCATTAATATGTGACGTGTTCTGTAACCTGCGTTCTCTCACCAACAACAGAAAGACCCCGGTGAATACCCAGAAATATAGAGTGAATATAGTCTGCATACTAGAGTGATTTTTCACGTTATGCTAGCACTGCCGTACATTGGAGTGCATGAGGGTCAAACAGTGGCAAGAAAAGGGTCAGGCATGCATAAGCTTTTACAGCGGATGAGGGTTAAGTGCCTGGCTTGGGGGCACAAATGCATTCAATAAAGCAGAAAAGACCACATTTAACCTGCTACTATAGACACCGGCTTTTTTTGATTTTACTCTAATCCTGGAAACTCGTCACATTGTCACGCGCTTCACGAAAGCATCTATACACAACCGATGCTCAAAACACTAGTTTAAACAATTATTTAACCTCTAGAGAAATAGTAGTCCTAGTAACTAAGTGTGTTTGTAACAAAAAAATGCTAAAGTACAGCATGAATTAAAAAGATTTTCTGAACAAGTGATAACATGCATCTCTTTTGTAAAAAGAAAAAAAAAATCACTGCTGTTTTGTTTAATATGTAGTGTACAATGAAAAAAAACTTCCCTCTCACGTTTGTAGTGTGTGTATTCTGTGTTTGGTACTTTTACGTATTTACTATTAGAACCATGAATAATAATTAGAAATGTGCGTGTGTACGAGGTCTGTGTTTACAATTAAACTACATTGAATAAACGACGGATGGTGATCCCCTTTCAGTTACTCATTTGGCTACAACTTCAGGAAGGATTCGAGAAAATGACGTTTTAATGTGTGATGTCTAAGCAATAGATCATTTACAGAAGCATGTATCTTTTTATTTAAGAGATCCGAATAAAAAATTTATTGACTCTTATTAGAATAAAAATGATTGGAAGATCTTTACTGGGTTGTTGTTGTTAGGAAGGAATTCATAGTAAAGATCGATTAATCGTTTTTTCAGATTACATATTATTTGCATGTTTATATAACCGATTATCGATATGCAGAACCGATATTTATTTACTGTTTTAAATCTGTTTTTGACATCAGGATAACAACAGTACTAACCTAAACAAACATTTGTTTTATTTAAAACAATATGTCAATACTGTCATTTTATTCCCTCACAGCAAACAAAACAACTCTTAATGATACGTTAAATATACCTAGAGGGTTGTGAAACAGAAATAAAATAAAAATCCAAAGAATTTATGTGGACTGTCATCAATTCTAGAATTAAATAAAGCTTTAAAAAGGGAATTAACAGAAAAAACAGGTAACTTAAAAAAGTCTAGAGCTACAGTGGTACCTTGACTTTACGAGTTACGAGCCATCCTTCGAACTCGTTTTCGCTTTAAGTTGCGAGCTAAAATTTAGGTAATTAGCCAGCTTCAGATAACCCACTACAAGTAAACGGGGCAATCGGGGCTTGCAGTAGTTTTGGTGATAGTACATGAGCGTGAGAGTGTAAGATGGGAAGAAAGTGTTTCTTATATATACTTAATAAAACCAGTTTTACATCCCATTGTAAAAACATTCTATTTAATTTATACAATATTTATTAATTATTAGTATATTTTTCTTATGGGTCAATCTTTATCTAGTCATATTGAATGTTTCAGGGCAAATGAGTAATTGGTGTGTTGCTTTGATTTGGGTTTTTTTTTATTAAATAAAAACAGTTGAACCAGAAAACAGCTTTAGCTACCACTAAAACTAAAGTATGTTAACTTCTTTTGCTTTTTAATTACTCAAAGTCTGGAAATCGAATAATCATGGCTCCAAATTTAGAAGCATACACACGCAAAACACTGCAGTACTTTGACCATCCAGCAAATTAAACTCATGTGGTCTGACATCATTGCTTTAAAAATTCAGTGTTGGATACAAATTTAATGAGATTGTAACAGAATCTCTTTCATAACCTTGCAGCCTTTATTAAGGTTGAAAAAAATGAAAATGATCATTTAATGATTAAGGGGCCTAACCTAATGATTTCTAGGTTTCTTTCCACAGTTCAAAAAGATGTACATTCGCTTGACTGGTGACTCTAAATTACCCATTGGAGTAAGTGTGTGTGGTTGTTTGTCTATGTGTGGTCCTGCAATGGACTGGCGACCTGTCCAGGGTGTACTTCCTGCCTTTCGCCCTATGCGCGCTGGGATAGGCAGCGGCAGACCCCCATGGGAGATAGAAATATATTTTAAGATCCCCCTGATTTGCAAAACATCGCCTCATCGTCTTGTATCATCAACTTTTCTCAAATGTTAATTTAGAATTAAATAATTAATTATAATAATTATAATTAATTATCTAATAATAAATCTAAAATCAAGAAAAGCAAACAAAGATGATTAAGAAGCTTCCTTAATAGTTGAATAGCTTAATTAGGGAAGCTATTAAGCTATCAGCACACACGGGATACAGTTTTGCAGATATGGTCTAGCCGTATGGGATGAGTTTAGATTCTGTGTGTGTGTGTGTGTGTGTGTGTGTGTGTGTGTGTGTGTGTGGTAAAAGCTTAGAAGACAGAGAATAAAATGAAACACTCAAAAACGGGTCAGTGAGGTTTTTAGCACTGAGCACTCACAATGATGTCTTATGCAACCTATGGAGTGTGTGAGTGTGTCACAATTCTGTACGCCTCTGTCTCACGTCCATTGCACGGCTCTGCTTCATTTTATGACCGATTTCCAGTCTGTCCATCTCTGTGGTTCCATTTATGCACAGATATAAAGGTACACTTTTTTTGGGAAGGAAATTACTCTTATGTTATAATAATATAAAGCAAGGAATTAAAGAAAATGAAGTTTCAGTACTTTTTTTAAAGTTATTTTAAGTAAGTGATAGTTTAAAAGTGTGTGCACTTTACATTTCACCTCAGTGTATTGTTTTACATATAAGCTGTTGTGTAAGTGGTTGACTAATAATTATAGACAGCATAAATGTGTAATTTCAAGACTCAACACCTGTCTCTCTCTCTCTGTCTTTCTCTCTTTCTACCCTGTTCAGTCCCACACCTTTTCTCTGGAATTTCTGTCTTTCGAAAAGGACCTCTATATTCAGTATAAAAATTTTCCACACACTATAAACAAAGAAAAAGTTACTACATCAAGGAGGGATATGTGGTCAGACGATACAGGGGTATGACTTTGAGCACTCAAATCGTTTCTAGAGTCCAAATCGCTGAATTTGTCCACTTTCTGTTCAAAATAGGACACAGCATTGACCTTAACTTGGAATGCGCAATTCCTCCCAAACTGGCTTAAGCATATACATTTGGCAAGTTTCTGTTACTGTCTCTCTTTAATTCGGACCTAATGTTGTATTGTAACATTTTTAGTTGCGCCGATATTAATTGCACTAACGATAGTCAAGGTACAGCAATGTCAGCACATGTCACTGATATCAACATAGAGGGTTTTTTTGTCATACACACTTTCTGAAATATTTTGAAAGAGCTGCAATTCCGCCTGCGCAATCCCTGTATCAGAGCGAAGGATAAAATATAGAGACAGGGGAGACGTTCCTCCCGCCATCTCCATCACAAGGGTTGTAGAACGGAAAAATGGGCATGAGAATGGAATCCATTGAGAATGAGAAAAGCGCCACCATGGTGAGAGCGTCGTAGAAGGACACCTCTTCCCTGTCGCAGTCTAGGAAGACGCCAATGCGGGCGGGCAGAGTGGCGGTGCGGATGACTGTGGGTTTGGGGTCAGTGCAGGCCACAATCGATCTGTTCTTCAGCGCCAGTGTCCACAAGCCGTTCGCTGTGGTGGATGAGTTCATCTCGCCACGACACACATCCTCTCTGGCCACGCCGATACGCCATGCTGTCTTGCCTCGAACCTCTACCTCCCAGTAATGGCGTCCGTGTATGAAGCCCTCGCGACCCATCACGCAATAGTAATAATGGAAACGTTTCTTGTTGTTGTCTGCAACCGGTTCCTTGTCCTCTTCAAACTGCACCACTGTGTTGTTAGCAGACAGGGTGAGCAGCGGGTGAGCCGTCTCGGGGTCGAAGGTCAACAGTGATATGTCTGCACATGAGTGAGTTAGAATCAAAGGTAAAATCAGCTGAACTGCACATCATACACAAACATTAAACAGTATGGATATCTCTATTAGAGTTTGAATGACCACTTGGTCATTCATGCCTATCTGTCTTACCTTCTATCTAACTGTCTATCTATCTATCTATCTATCTATCTATCTATCTATCTATCTATCTATCTA
>JAOTQW010000036.1:15843121-15867963 GCA_026260075.1 Sisor rabdophorus | reverse complement strand
CAAGCCCGGGATTCGAACCCAGGACCTTCTTGTTGTGAGGCGATGGTGCTAACCATTGCGCCACCGCGCCGCCCAAAATGAAAGTCTGGAGTCAAAAGCCAAAGAATCTTAAACAAAATGACAATTAGTGCAAACTTTGATCTGTCTTCTACAGTTTATTTTTAAATCATCACAACATTAATAGCCAGATTTAGTCAGCTTTCATTTCACCTTTTTTTATTTTTTTTTTAAAGCATCTAAAAGGAAAAGTTGCAGTTCACCCTTTCTGTGACCGCAAGCTACCCATCGTGTTCGACAGCTTTGTAGACATGAGCTTTGGAACAGGTGAGAACTGATTGGTTGATGACCCTGTGGTTGATGTATTATTTTTCTTTTTCTAAGCCTTATTTAGTCAAGCTTTAGTTTGTTTGGCTTCTGTTGCAGAATAATTATTGAATTAAGACAGTAAATTGTTTCCTATTTTATGACTAAATGTGATATTTGTGCAGGTGCTGTAAAGATCACTCCCGCTCACGATCACAACGACTACGAAGTGGGCGAAAGGCACAAACTGCCTTTTATCAACATCTTGGATGAAAATGGTTTCCTTATCAATGTTCCTCCCCTGTTCCTGGTACACGGACACACCCAGACACACACCAAACTCATACTTGCTTCACTTGTTGGCGGTCAAGGCACAGTTCTAGTGTATCTAAACTCATGATCTTTATATGTAGACTGTCCTAAATGTAAGTCATAGAAATCACACCGTTTCAAATGATATAGTATGCGACACCATCCTTAGTATGCGAAAAGTTTCTGATGATCTACTCCTCCTGCACGGGTTTTGATGTGCCCATATGATGCATATTTATTATTCTGTAAGCCGATTAAAATGTACCTTGCAATAATTTAATGTACATACAATGGCAGCACTGAACTTGTTGCTATTTTTAACAGGGGATGAAGCGTTTCGAGGCAAGAAAGGCTGTGCTCCAGGCACTGAAAGACAGAGGCCAGTTCAAAGACATCAAAGATAATCCCATGGTTGTCCCGGTGTGCAGGTAAGTCCATGAAATTCTCGGCAGCTTTACAGTAACGTTAAAAGACGCTGATCTTCTACAGGCCGCCCTAGCACAATAGTTTAGGTCAGAGGTGTGCAAAGTCCGATGGCCAGATACGGTCTGTGATTGAAGCAATGTGGCAGTATGCTTGGCCCTCAGGTTTTTTAATAACATAAAATATTTTAAGGACAGTGCGATGGTGTAGTGGTCAGCATTGTTGCCTCAAAGCAAGAAGATCCTGGGTTTGATTTCCACTTGTGTGGGTTTTTTCAGTTACTTCGCTTTTCACCCATAGTCCCAAAAACTTGCTTGGTGTTTCTATAATTACCCATAGGACTAGGTGCTATGGGTTTGTATCATGTCGTGTTGTATGGGTTTGCTGTGTGTTTGTATCGGGTCGTGTTGTGAGGATTTGCAGTCTAGATTGAGTTGTGAACATTTGTATTGTGTGTGTGTACAACTCAATCCACACTGCAAATCCTCACAACGCAATATACTTCAAGCGATCACAGTTCATACTGTTACTGTGATCGCTTTTAAGCAGTTACATTGATACTAATTGCAGAGCTCTAAACTTTTACATGACTGTGAAAATGTCTGTTTTCTGTCATTCATAAGAGAAGAAATCGTGCAGCACAGATTTACATATTCGTGCCCTACGTGTTCTGTTCATCTTCCCCTTTGTTGAAAATGCTGTAGAATTGAGGCTTAGGTTCATCTGCATGTGATGCAGGTTATGGCGTCTGCTGATAATGTTCCTCTCATCTGGAGCGTTCAATCAATTCAGCTCTAAAATAAAGCGTGTTAAGCTCCCGTAACGCTCCACTCGATGTATCTTGTCTCAGTTTGATATAGGTCACTTTCATTACTCCAATCATTTCAAGACGTTGCATTGGAGAGTTGATTAGCCCCCTGACTGAAAGGATGACTGCTGTAACCTTCAGCACTCTTATTGCTGGATTTTTGTTATAAGTTACAAGACAAATGAGTTTCTACAAATGAATTCCACTTGGGTGTATTAATAATTAGTGTGATAAGGGGAAATCTTCGAGTATGTCGAGGTTCAAGTAGAGACATACAAGTAGTTGCTGGGATCCAAACCTGTTTTTTTTTTCCCCAAGAACATAAATTATGTAACAATCAGCAGTATTTTAAAGCGTCATCTTTATTAAATAAAAAACTCTAACCATATTATATTACCACAGTTCACAACATACCCCATTTATGTTACTGTGTTTGTGCGTGTGTTTGTATAGCCGCTCTAAAGACATAGTGGAGCCTCTCTTGAAGCCGCAGTGGTATGTGGATTGTGGAGCGATGGGGAAGCAGGCAGCTGATGTGGTCCGGAGCGGAGAGCTGAAGATCATCCCGGAGCATCACATTAAGACCTGGTTTAACTGGATGGACAACATCAGGTGTGTGAGTGTGTGTGTTACATCCTGCACACAATGAGAAACCCTCGGTTTGACTGTAACCCTACAGTGTGTGAACACATCATCGCTGCTGTTTACAATAGTTCTGATTCTGTTCAGGGATTGGTGCATCTCTCGTCAGTTGTGGTGGGGCCACCGCATTCCTGCATATTTCATCACAGTCAACGATTCCTCAGTGCAACCAGGAGAGGTAAATGCAGACACACAGGTGACACATAATTGATAACACCTGTGTCACCTGCAAAATGGGTGTTCACATATGTGTTTGTGTGTGTGTGTGTTTAGGATGTAGATGGTCATTACTGGGTCAGTGGACGCTCCGAGGAAGAAGCTAGAGATAAAGCAGCAAAACGTTTCAACGTCACTGCCGACAAAATCTCTCTTCGTCAAGGTTAGCACAGTTTACACACTTGTCACATGATGCACACACTTCACATGGCCCACACACTTATTAGAGGGTGTACACTTAGTCCTCACAGACACAGTCTACACATTTTGCATACACACAGTCTATAAACTGTCCTTACTCACTCTTTAAAAAAGCTTTACTGTCATTTCACCTATATAGCAAATGCAGGACACATTGAAATAAAATGTTTCTACACAAAACAAAACAGAATGACACCAAACAACAAAGAGTTGGTTAACAAAAGTACAACACAGAGCATCTAAGTAACAAAGTGCATGCAGAGTTCAGAGTGTGAGGGGTGTAGGAAGTTGTCAACAATGTTTTGAGATTTGCGGATACAGCGAGGGAGGAATTTGGTCTCAGCCAGGGTCTTGCGGTCTGAAAATATGCAGTTCTCAAACCAGGCAGTGACGCAGCTACTCAGAAAGCTTTTAATGGTCCATCTTTTAGGGCTGTTTTATCACCTTGCTGTTAAGATGGAGTCTCTAGATTTCAGCAGTGTATGCACTTTTGTGGTCGTCCACGGTTTCTGATTGGAGCGTGTTGTGATGGTTTTAGAGATGGTCACTAACGTCTTATACATTGTTAATATGCTTGCTTTTGGTTGCAGCCTTCCTAAATGTCTGCCAGTCAGTGCAGTGTTAACACATTCAATAAAATAAACACAAAATAAAATGTGTGTGTGTTTTTTTTTTGTTAGATGAGGATGTTTTGGACACTTGGTTTTCTTCAGGAATTTTTCCCTTCTCCATATTTGGATGGCCAAATGAAGTAAGCTCACTCCAGCTGAATCTCTCGTCCCTTGTGCTTGTATTCGTGCGTGCGTGAATGTGTTGGTTTTTTTCCCTCTTTTTTAGAGTGAGGACCTGCGTGTGTTCTATCCTGGCACTCTGCTCGAGACGGGCCATGACATCCTGTTCTTCTGGGTTGCTCGAATGGTCATGATGGGACTCAAACTCACAGGCAAACTTCCTTTTAAAGAGGTGTGTTGTGCAGTCTTGCAAACTAAGCATTTTTTTTGTTATTTCTGTTCCCTCCTTTCTTCCCTTAATTATTCTTTTCCTATAATTTTCTTTTCTTCTTACCTTCCTTCCTCCATATGTACATAAACATCTCCTTCATTCTTTCATATCATTCTATTATAATTTCCCATTCCCATTCATTTTTTTCTATTATAATTCTTTCTGACCTTCCTTCATTCCTACATGTGTGTATGCATTAATTTTTCCTTCATATTTTGTTCCTTTTTATCTTGTTCTGTATAAAATAGTGTTTTTTATGGAAGGGTCAGGTCTGTTTCCGCCACTAGGTTGCGTTCATATTTTAAATGTTTATTTGCTATAGATTCTTGTATGACATGGCCTATTGAAGCAGCATCCGACAGCATGTCGTAGTGTGTATGTGACTGATGGATTTGTGCAGGTGTATCTGCACGCTGTGGTGAGAGATGCACATGGAAGGAAGATGAGCAAGTCTCTGGGTAACGTCATTGATCCTCTGGACGTCATCACCGGAATCACACTGCAGGTATAAGGAAATCATCAGAAGAGATTATATATATACATGTTCTTTCTTTATTTCTTTTCGATCGATCGATTGATTGATATAGCGTTTTATTATTATGCAATGTAATTTCCATTTTTTTCTAAATAACCTATAAAATAGTTCTTATAATTTAAGTCATCAAGCATTAGAGTATAAATAGAAATCTTAAAATTCACTGTTCCACATTATTACGCACAATAGAGTGTCAAAACATTTTATTGTTGTAACCAACTGAAAATGGTCATTAGGTAAACTGCCAGCATTTGCAGGTTAAATTTGCTGTGTTTGGATGGTTTCTGCTGGAATTTCTTTTCAGGATGTCAGAAGAGCCTCCCAGAGATGCTGTTTTTATGTGAATTGCCTTCTACCCTCATAGATCTTGTTTCATGATGCTCCAAAGGTTCTCAATAGGGTTAAGATCAAAGGAGGATGGGGAACACATGAGGTTTTCTTGTTTTATGCCCATAGCAGTCAAGGCTGCACAGCAATTTCTTGGAGTATGGAACGGTGCATTGTGATGCATAAAGATGATCTTGCCACAAAAGGCACGGTTCTCTTTTTTTTTTTTGTACCCCGGAAAAAGTGGTCAGAAACTCGCAGAAGGTCATTTTACACTTTATGCATAACTGCAACCCTCTTGAGGATCCTACACCTTGATGTTCTTGGCACTCCAGAGATGCCAGCAGCTTTGAATACCTGTTTGCTGCTTTGCAGTGACATTTTTAGCAGCTGCTCTTTCAACCTGATTTATTTGTCAGGCAGAAATCTTCTTCATTGTGCCTTTATCTGCTCAAACCTGTGTGTGTTTTAAATCAGCTAGAAATCTCTTTATTGTGTGCTGATTACATATGAAATATAACGAAACATAATAATAATAACATATAATAATATAATAATAACATCCCTATTTCCTAAAATTAATATATAGCTGTTGCAAATACACGATTTTGCCAAAAGTATTTGCTCATCTATACAAATAAAGGGAATCAGGTGTTCCAATCACCTCCATGGCCAAAGGTGTATAAAATTAAGCACCTGGGCATGGTTTTACAAACATTTGTAAAAGAATAGGTTGCTCTCAAGAGCTAAGTAAATTCAGGTGAAGAACTGTTATAGGATGTCACCTGTGCAATAAATCTGTTCGTGAATATCTCCTAAATATTCCACAGTCAACTGTCAGCTGTATTATAAGAACATGGAAGTGTCTGGGAATGACAGCAACTCAGCCCCGGAGTGATAGGCCACGTAAACAGACTGAGAGAGATCAGCAGATGCATAGTGCGAATAGGTTGCCAACTTTCTGTAAAGTCAATCGCTTCAGACCTCCAAACTTCATTTGGCTTTTAGTTAAGCTCAAGAACAGTGCACAGAGAGCTTCATGGTATTGGTTTTCATGGCGGAGCAGCTAAATGACCAAGCCATACATCACAAAGTGCAATGTAAAGCCTGGAATGCAGTGGCGTAAAGTTTTCTGCAGTGACTAATCGCGTCTCTGCATCTGGCAATCCCATGGACGAGTCTGGGTTTGGCGGTTGCCAGAAGAAGGGTACTTGTCTGACTGCATTGTGCCACATCTAAAATTTTTGTAGTGGGGATTATGGTGTGGGGTGGTTTTTCCGAAGCTGGGCTTGGCCCCTTAGTTTCAGAAAAAAGGAACTCTCAATGCTTCACTATACCAAAACATTCCATGCGCCCAACTTTGTGGAACCAGTTTGGAGCTGTCCTCTTCAAACATGACTGTGTACCAGTGCACAAGACAAGGTCCATAAAGACATTGATCATGACTTCGACCCCATTGAACACTTGGGGATAAATTAGTGTTGAGACTGAGAGTCATTAGTTTGAGACCTCACAAATGTGCTTCTGGAAGAATTGTCAAATTGACAAACACACTCCTAAACCTTGTGGACAGCCTTCCACAAGAGTTAAAGCTGTTATAGCTGCAAAGGGTGGACTGACCTCATAAAGAACCCTATAGATTAGGAACTGGATGTCACTTAAGTTCATATGTGAGTCTAGGCACGTGAGCGAATACTTTTAGCCATATAGTGCGTTTGTATGTATATATATATAATATTAACAGTCGGTAGTGGTTAGCACGGTCGCCTCACAACAAGAAGATCCTGAGTTAAAATCCCGGGCACACGGTCTTTCTGTGCAGAGTTAGCATGTTCTTCCCAATGCCTGTGTAGGTTTCCTCTGGGTACTCTGGTTTTCTCCCACAGTCCAAAAACATGTGCATCAGGTTGATTGGTGATTCTAAATTGCCCATAGGAGTGAGTGTGAGTGCGCGTGGATGTGTGTACCCCTTGCCTCTCGTCCTATGTGCAATGGGGGCTCCAGCAGACCGCCGTGACCCCGGGTTCGGGGATAAGCGGATATAGCAGTTGAATGAATGAATGAAAGTAGGCAGGGAGCATAGATTGATTGATTGATTTACAATTAATAGCAAAGTCTTCACAGTGTGTGTTGTATTTGTGCGTGTTTGTGTAGGGTCTTCATGCTCAGTTGAAGGACAGCAATCTGGACCCAATGGAAATTGAAAAGGCCAAACAAGGACAGGTAAAATTTTGACTTAATCCTCTAGCATGTAGTTAGAATAGTAATATAAATACACTTGGAGGAGCATGTGGTTCAAGAAACACCATAGGGCCGAAAGTTTAGGGACGGTTAACCATGGCCAACATCTTTGTGTGTAAACATCCTATTCCAGATTGAGTCTCGCTTCTAGGAAAGCTTTTTAGTAGATTGTGTTGTGTGACTGTGGGAATGAAAAGTCAACATGCTCTCTCTCTTTTTAGCTATCTATCTATATCTTTTTTTTCCTAACAGTTTACCATCTCATGGCCTGCTTTTTATTTTATTTCTGTTTGTAGAAATCTGATTACCCCAACGGAATTCCAGAGTGTGGAACTGATGCGCTTCGGTTCGCCTTGTGTGCCTACACCAGCCAAGGTAACGACCACTTATGACGACCACTCACTCACCTGTCAATTAAGTCCCTCCTCCAAACAACTACTGACATTTAAGTGAATTAAACTAGGGAGAGACATTAACCTGGACGTGAACAGGATCCTGGGTTACAGACATTTCTGCAACAAGTTGTGGAACGCTGTAAAGTTTGCTATAAAAACACTGGGTGACAACTTTGTGCCGTGGGAGAATGCACAGGTGAGAAGAATCCCACAGGAAATACATTTGATGTTTATGACTTACTGAAAAATGATTAAGTAAAGAATATTTTCTGGTTCTGTGTGCGTGTGTGTGTGCGCACGCACGCGTGTGTTCATCTGCAGCTGTGTGGAGGTGAGAGCGTGTCTGATCGGTGGATTTTGTCGCGTCTCAGTGCTGCTGTGAGCCTCTGTGGAAACGGATTCCAGGCCTATGATTTTCCAGCAATAACAACAGCCATCTACAACTTTTGGCTCTATGAGCTGTGTGACATTTATTTGGTAATCTACCCGTTACCCTACCCTTTTCTTTTCCTCCCTTCCCTCCTTTGTTCGCTTTTCTTCTCTTTTTACTAGCCGGTGCGTGTTTGTGCTCTTTGTGTGTGTTTTTACCAGGTGTGGGTTGTTTGTGTGTTTGTAGGAGTGTGTGAAGCCTGTGTTGAGCAGAACCGATGCAGAGGGTCAGAAACACGCAGACATTTGCAGGCAGACCCTCTATACCTGTCTTGACGTAGGGCTCCGCCTCTTGTCCCCTATCATGCCCTTTGTCACAGAGGAGCTCTTCCAACGATTACCAAGGAGACGGCCACAAGACAGCCCGCCCAGCATCTCCGTCACCCCCTACCCTGAAAGCTCAGAGGTGAGTCAGGAGTAAAATAGGAAAAAATACCGTATTCCAGGATTAGACAGTGAAGCTGTATGAGGGGGAAAATAAGAAATCGGATGGGATTTTAGGAATGTGGTGGAGAAAAATGTTGAGTGATTTTCCCCCTCCAAACCAATCTGTTCCTCTCTGTCTGACTGTGCAGTTTTGCTGGAACAGTGAGGAGCTGGACCTGCAGATGGAGTTTGTGATGGGTGTGGTCAGGACTATTCGATCACTCAGGGCCGACTACAACCTGACCAAGACCCGTGCTGATTGTAAGAGTCTGAGTGTGTCTATCTGAGTGTGTCTATCTGGGTGTGTCTATCTGAGTGTGTCTATCTGGGTGTGTCTATCTGGGTGTGTCTATCTGGGTGTGTGTGAGAGATGAATGTTGAGATCTGAAATGCAGTCAGTGACCTACCCATCTTTTCCCCTCTTATACTCTCACTCATGATTTTATTCTCATTTCTTTTTTTTATCTTTTCTTTAACACCTCACTACTTTTCTTGTCTTTCTTTTTCTGCCCCTCTCTCTCACCCTCTCATTTTCTTTCTCAATTATCCTCTTCTCTGTCTTTTATTTGCTCTCTCTCTTTCTCTCTCTTTTCTCTCAATAACTCTCGGTCTCTGTCTCTCTCTTTCAGGTTATCTGCAGTGTATAGATTCTGCTACAGTGTCCCTGGTAGAGACATACAGTCTGCAGCTGCAGACTCTCTCCTATTCTCAGGCTATCTACCCAGTCACAGGGAGGGAAAGCGCTATCCCAGAAGGCTGCGCGGTGGCCATCGCTTCAGACAAGTGCACTGTCCATCTCATGCTGAAGGTGAGAGTTGTCATCATCCACAAGGTTATAAGCTTGGGTCCTGTCCCATCAGTCTTTCGCAGGTGTCCTGTCAGTACTGTGTGGGTTATTTATTTTATGAGAATTTCTTTTTTTCCTTATTCGAGCAAAAGGCAGTGGGGTCGGCCCCCCCCCCCCCCACAAGCAGACCAGAATGAGATGCGCTGAAAGCAGAGTGAGACAGGGAGAAGGAAACACCATCGTTTTAAATGTCAGTGGAGGAGTTTTAATTGACTCGCGCCGTGACAGGAAACTTGTGTAAATGTGTGCAGAACAGCAGCTGCGCAAAAGTCCTGCTGAAAAAGTGTCTTGAATGTTAAAAAGATTTAATTCCGTCAGGGTTTTAACCGGAGACCTTAATTAAGGGTTTCATTATGTGTCAAATTAATTAAAGGTCAAGGACTTTCACTAGAGTCAAGTTTAATAATAAAAAAAAAAATAGGACTCCATTATGGCTCCATTAGGTGGCTCAGTAGAGTCGTGGTTAACACTATCGCACTACAGCAAGATCATCTCCTGGCAAAGGGGTCCTTCTGGATGGAGTTTGCATGTTCTGGTTTACTCCTGGAACACCGGTTTCCTCCTACAGTCCAAAAACTTGTACATTAGGTTGGTTAGTGATTGCCCATAGAAGTAAGTGTTTGGTTCTTTGTTCAACTGACGACCTCCTTCCTTTCGCTTATAGAGGGCTGTGATGGGCTCCACAGTAGACCCTTGTGACCCTGAATTAGGGGCTAAGTGGGTATAGAAGAATGAATGAATGAATGCTCCATCAATGTTCATAATCTTTCAGGGGTAGATGATTTTGATTTTGTAATGAAGCCGTAATCCTAAAGAGCCCAGACACAAGGAAGTTTAACCCTAGTTACCTAGTTACTAGTGACTGCCGTTATAGAGATTAACCGTAATTCCGCTGATATTACACTCAATTAATTAGTTAAAATAGAGTGATTTTGATTGATCTGGTCTTATAGTGACGAATTGTTTAATCTGTGGTTCTTCTTTTTTTTTTATTTATACCTGTTGCATGTTCAGGAAATTAGGTTGACTTAAAGATGATTATTATTATAATAAGTCAATTAATCTGCAGTTAATTTTGCTTGTGCAATTAGTTGAAATATTGACTCAAGTCAGGGCGGTGCGGTGGCATAATGGTTAGTTGCCTTACAGTGTGTGTGTGTGTGTGTGTGTGTGTGTGTGTGTGTGAGAGAGAGATTGTTTGTCTTTGTGTGGCCCTATGGTGGACTGGTGAAGTCCTGACTGTGCCTTGTGTGCACTAGGATGGTCTCTAAAAGACCCCCCTTGACCCAGAGTTAGGGAATAAGTGGGTATAGAAGATGAATGAATAAATTAAGTCATGCCTCCTGTACTTATAGGCACTGCTTTTGATCTTTGCTTGTTACCCAGAATAAAGGATACCTAAGAAGAAAACTGTCCACCATGGCCAAGACTAAAAATCTGTAGCCCTACAAATAGCTGAAATGGGCTTCAAGACCATTGTCATTTTCTTATCAAGCTGCTTGGCATCAGTTAGTGCATTTGCATTTATAATTGCAAGATCTCACCTCATAGAGTTTTACTGCTACAAAGACAGGACTTTTTTTTTACCTCATCGAAGGGACGATGGACGGGAACGTGTACTGTCCAATCATTGAAGTCCTGAGGTGTCCTAGCCAGTGTACAGGTCTTAATCTTAAAGAAAATCTATGGATGGTTCTAATGGTTTGATTTGTCAAACCCCAGCATTGAAACATTAATGACTAAGTGGAGTGGAACAAAATCCCTCCTAAGAGGTGGAAAAACCTGGTGGCCAACTACAAGAAACGTCTAAACGTGATTGCCAACAAAGGTTTTGCTATCAAGTACAGTGTCTAGTTTTGCAAAGGGGTCAAATATTTTTTCCACTCCTTAAACTGCAAATCAGTTTTAGAACTTTTACTGTACTGATTGCGGATCGTTTATCCTCATAGCTTATGCTGTCATGTTTTTTTTTGTGCATCAGGGTTTGATTGATGTGGAAAAGGAGGTGGCCAAACTGACCATCAAGAAGAGCGAGCTGGAGAAGCTGATAGAGAAATTGGAGGAAAAAATGAAGAAGAACGATTACAAGGAAAAAGTACCGGCCAAGGTTCAGGAGCAGGATGCTGAGAAGGTGTGTGTGTGTGTGTGGTTAAACGAGCCACTGGTAAGAGACATTTTAAAATGAGATAGAAAAGAGTGTGTGTGCGCGAGCGTGTAACAGTATTTGAGAGAGCACCATGATTTATTTTTTTTTACTTTTTTTTTATTAATATTCCTGACATTTTTATTTCTGTGTGCACGCAGCTGAGACAGAGTCAGACCGAGCTGCAGAAAGTGACTGAGGCTGTGGAGAACTTCAAAAGAATGATGTAATAGATCACTCTTTCCTCTCAAGATCACTCAAGTCTTCGCTATGGCCTTCTTAGCTAAATAGCGCTGTACCACTAAGTTCTTGTCTACATGAACCTTCATTAAATATCGACGATAGAGATATGCTGTGTGACGCGTTTAAATGCTTTAACCTCATCAGTGAGACATCAGTGGTTCTTTACAAGAACCTTCCACGCGTAACTTACAAAATAGAACAAACACCCCTCTGGCACAGGAGGATTCCCCGACTTTATTTAACATTTTAATGCAATAAAATCCAATTTTAGGGCATGGACCCTAATAAATAAAGACAGAGGACCGAAAAAGAGGCAGAGAGCCAAGGGGGACGGGATCCTGTACCTGCTGATCGTGTACGTTTGACCAAGACAACTAATTGTTAAAAAGAACCATGCAGACGCCTGACTGACAAAATAAACATCGCTAACACCAGTAATCATCTAAACATAAACTAAAGTTGCACTAAGGTTCCTCGGCGCTTTGGTTCGGTCCTGCCGTCTGTCGCTGGCATTCAGAGCTTCCAGGGTACGTGAAACTCTGAGCCGGGAAGCGGAGTGCAATGTGTTGTCTCGAAATTCTTCATGTGCTTTCGAGCCTAATGGGGAAAAAAGTTTAAATTTACATGTGAAAGGGGAACAGAGGGAGAGTTATAAACAAAACGTTTGATTATACAAGGGTGCATTAACTTATGAGTCCAATTTGTCCCATGTTGGTGCTCGTAACTCTGATTAATCGTATGGCAAATCAATTTTCTCCATTGAAATAAATAAAAATGTCTGAATGAAAAAAGATACAATACAAAAGCCTGTAATGCAATAAAGTGGATTTAGTAAGTATAACGTCCAACATTTACCTTGCCCATCAGACTTGCGAACACGCGCTTAACTAAATATCAAGTGAGACATGGGATAAACAAGTGGATGTTGGGGCGTTCAATGCAGTGTTCGTTCTGTCAACTAGTGGTAGGGTATCTAAAGCTTGCTCAAACCCTGAATTTTGGGAACGGGTGGCTAAGTGGTTAAGGTGTTTGACTGATACCAGAAAGACTGGGGTGCGATTCCCAGCACCACCAAGCCACCGTTGTGGGTATCTGAGCAAGGCATTTGGATAAGGGTGTCTGCCATATGCTGGAAATGTTAATGTACATTTTAGCTTGTAACCCAAAATAGACAACACATATCTCGGAAAAACGTATCTCGATCTTGACTAGCACGTTTCTTTAGGAGTTTGCTAAA
The DNA here is from genome assembly GCA_026260075.1 of Sisor rabdophorus. Lineage (NCBI taxonomy): Eukaryota > Metazoa > Chordata > Actinopteri > Siluriformes > Sisoridae > Sisor > Sisor rabdophorus. The sequence continues at coordinate 15,855,233 of JAOTQW010000036.1, read as the reverse complement.
CAATTGCGATGAATTTATTTTATTTTTTTTTACCATTACCGTAGATTTGGGCAACGCCATTTCAAGTGACTCGGCTTCTCTAAACATAAAGCTGGGCATATATCCTGGGCTTGTGTTAATTCTTCTGTATCCATCTTCACTTTATAGACGTTGAAGAAACGTACTATCACCATTTAGTACTATATTAACTGTTTTATACATGAACAGCGCTTAGAGTAATAATTTTGTGTAGTAAAAGTACAGGGTTGTATGGGGTGGGAAAATTTACAGAAACTTTCCATGGGAACTTGAGCTTGGAAATATTCCACCTTGAAAACTTGGAGTTACAGGAATTTGTGAATTTTTTTTTTTTTTTAAAGGAAAAATTTATAAAAAAACTATATACAAATATGAACATTGTGACATTAAGGTAACATGCAAGCTTTTTCCATCTATATATATATATATATATTTACATTCCCTGTTTTAAGCTAACCTGCCATTTTGCGACATTTTGCTGTTTGATCTCATTCATTTCAGTTAAATTACTTTATTGCAACATTATGTAGGAGGGACAGTTTCCACTTACCAGGAATAGAGCAAGCTGCCGTCTGCCGTCCAGAGCCATGTCCTCGCCTAAGCACACAGACGAGTAGATGACATCTTAGCAGAACACCTTTATTTTCCAATTATTAATCTTAAGAACAAAGTTTAGCTTTGCCATCTCATCCCCTACTACAACAACTGTTTAGTCATCTCCACATTCTTACCCACGCTCCAGGGGAAAGGAGCATCCTGGTCTCTCTGATAGGACTGCAGCACAGACAGACACCAGTCATCGTCTACTTTGTTACTGAAGTACACCGACTCTGTTATAAGGAAGGAGGGAAATGACTAAAAAACAAATCAAGAAAAAAAAATGTTTAAATCCCCCAACCCTTCTCCCCAACACACCTTCCTCCATCTGTGATCCAGCTGCTAGCCACTCTCTGACTGCTCGCACACTGTCATCGGTCATTAGTTTAGGATACCTGATTCACACAGAAGGACAAAGATTTTATTCACTTGTTTAAATAGCTAGACAATAGTGTCTCAAAACAGAAATGTAAAAATTGTATATCGACGGCCTATGGGCAAAGCCAACTGCAACAGGGGAAAGGAGATAAGGGAAAAGATTTGAACCCAGTTTAAACATGCTGAATGTGATTTTTGTCAAGTAGAATGTGATCTTCCACAGGAATATTGATTTAAGTAGTTTCCAAATTTATTACAAACCCAACACTATTTTTTTGGCATTAAATGTAAAGTGATTGATATCTGTTGTCTAGCGGGGGGGGGGGGGGGGTTTGTCTGTGGTTGTGTCCACGGTGTACCCGTCTCTTGCCCCATGTGCTTGGGATAGGCTTAAGCATACCTCTGTGACCGTATAGATGAATGGTAGGAGTTTAGAATTCGGTGAAGGACAATTAGGATCCAATAACTTTTTCTTTGATAAATAAAATTTGCTCCTATCAGATATTGTAAATGTAAAAGGTTTTAGTGATTAGCACGAAGCTGTAGTAAGAGTGCGAAAATCTGCAGCCACTGCCCAGCTGCCATTGTTTGGGGGGTAAAAGATAGATGATGCCCTTTGTGTTGAACATGTCAGAGCATCCCAGCATGCAGCCGTTGCTATCTTTCCTACCATTTTAAATACACAGCTAACAAATCATAGACACTAATATGACGGGTCAATCATAAGCTGATGCTCAGTCAGTGATTACACTCAGATATGGATTGAAGATCATGTAAGTGCAGTCGGACCTGTAGTGCAGCAGTTTAAGGAGCAGGTCATTTCCTCGGTTAGACATAATGTCCTCTGGTCCCCTGTATCAGAGCACAGCGACAATGTCAATGTTCATTTAAACAAAAAGAATCTTCACACAATTAGATAAGATTAATGTAAGCCGTGTGCGTGTGTGTGTGTATACGTGGTTGTGATGATCTCATCTCTGGTTCTTCTGATCAGTAAAACTGGTCCCTGGTACCTGCACGAAACAAGATCAGCAGTGAGACTCACTTCACTGGCTACATACACACAAACACACACATTTTCACATGATGTGGAGGGGATCTCACTTGCATAGCTGCTCGGCGTTGTTCAGGTTCATGTACTGCCTGACCGTGTGTGTCACCAGCGGCCCTTCATTGTACACACAAACAGAAGCACTGCTACATCACACTACTGTCTACAGAATCAAAGAGAATACGACTCAGGGGAGGACACTTACTCCAGCTATCAGGCATAACTTTCAGAGCCAAGGGCAAAAGGTCGTCGAAGGAAGCGTCCAGAACCAGTGCACGGATCTCGGGGTAGGACATTACTGCCCAGGTGGCTAAAAGCAAAGGGGAAGAAATCAAATATCCCAAACATAATTACATGTGATAACATATAATTTAAAACGGCATGCATTAATAGGACCGCGGCCACAATAATAATAGTAAAGCTGCAGAAAACTTATTTTGATAGACAGAAAATTAGTATAGTTAAATTATTTACATACGCCTGTTGTGTGCATTTATATTATATATATATATATATATATTTTTTTTTTTTTTCTAACTAATACCTCTTTAAAATGAATATTACTGTATAAATCCCAGCATCAAACTGGTCACGTGATGACAAATGGCAGAAGTTGCAAGGTATGTGGAAGGTACAGCAGGAAAACCTTTAAAAGCATGGTGGCGTGAATATTGCAGTTGGTTAACGTAAGGTTTTAAGACGCAAGTAATTAATTTTATGGGGGGGTTCTCTACCGCAGCAATTTTATTTAAATATTTTTATTTTGTTATTTTGGTTCACACATCCTGGTCAGTGTTGAGATGTGTAATGTTTAACTGTTGCCTTCTTTCTACTGGTTCAGTCTCCCATTAGAGTCGGTAGCAGCACCAATGTTTTCGGCAAGGTAATGTCAAACATCAGAATAAAAAAAACAAAAACTGATTCAAATCTGTGTTTTAGACTAAAGGATAGTCGCTGGTAGCTGTGACGCTGGAGTTTGTTTAAACAAAAATCTAAACAAAATGGTGGAAGAAAAAAAAAATGTAAAAGTAAAATTACGGCCCACAGACAGAAAAGTATTCGAGCTCTCAGAAAGGACAGCAACTGTGATCATCAGTCAGGTTTCACGTGTCAGTACCAGTATTCTGAGGCCACCAAGACTACAGATTTACCCAAAGTTGGAGATCAAGAGTACACAACAGGCTATTAGACTTCCAATAAAAGGGGAAGGTGAGTGTATACTACTTTTTGTGGGTTTTTTTTTTTCAAACTTTTTACCTGTAAATCCTCCTATCGACCAGGCATAAACAACAATGTCGCTTAACTGGAAGCCTAACTTGTGCACAGCGAACTGGATGACTACATCCATGGCGTTGGCCTCGTTCTGAGGAAAGGGCACACCCTGAAACACATGGAAGAAGGAAATTGTGTTTAAATTAGGGGTGTCCAAACTTGGTCCTGGAGGACTGGCGTCCTGCAGAGTTTAGCCTCAACCCTCAAACATACCTGAACCAACTAATCAAAATCTTGCTAGGTTTACTTGAAACGTTCAGGTAAGTGTGTTGAGGCAAGCTGCAGGACACCGGCCCTCCAGGACTGAGATCGGACACCCCTGGTTTAAAAAGTAACCATAAAAAGTCTTTGACCCGATGTACATTGTAATGTCATGTGACAAAGTTCCACATTTATACTCTTTATAATCTGCCCATGGGATCAGTGCTACTCACCGTACTACCTGCGAATCCGGGGTGATTCCAGCCCAGGACTGAGTAACCACCTGAGGGTCAAAGGTGGGACAGTAGATCATTCGCATGTTTATCTTCTCCTTTACTTTATCGTAGCCTCGAGCTGAAATAGATATACTTACCATCCAGTGGAGTGTTCATGCAGCCCACCTCGTAAAATCCTGCGTTCCCTTCACAGCAGATCACCTGGAACAAACAGAGCACTTTACCTTCAAGGCATGAGGGGGAAAAAAGGACAACAGTTGTCCAACCCAAAAAAAAGTTGAAATTATTAAATATATTTTAAAATCATATTTTCTATATTTTAAATATTCTCTTTTGTTCATTGTTGGTATAGTTTCTCTCTTCAGTGTAATACTCACCAGTGTTTTCCCGTTTGGGCCTCCGTGTCCTCGCCGATCCACAAACATAGTATCGATGCTGTTTCCATCACAGGCCACCAGTTTGTTTCTCTGACCATCATACTAAAGCAAAAAAACAAAAAAATTAGAAAGTGCGTATATTCTGACGTAAGCTTTTAAGCCAAGTTTGTGCGTGTTTTGGTTACCTCTTCGACTAGCCTAGCCTGGCCCTGCTGCAGCATGGACCTCATGGCCTTCTGCAGCAGGCCAACAGAGCCGGGGTACAGCATCCTCCGGCCAAAAGAGTGAGCTACCAGATAGCTGGGGAAACATACACAGCTTTCTGAAGCGGTAGTTAATCACTGGGCAGGATCACAAACCTATTTGGGCAATTTGGGGGAGGGAAGGCTTTAAAGTACAGGGAGAACATGCAAAGTCTATAAATAATAGAATATAATGTGTATTATCTTCGGTTTGGCTTTGTTCCTCCAACCCTTATAGAATCTTGATGGTTTCATTTTATAAGCTGTCCTCTAGAATAACATTCTAGTCAGATTTTAGCGCAAAGGGCATTTATAACACAGGATTGGTTTAGAGATAGCTACGATTTCCTGATTAGGAATTATTACAAATTTTGCTGCTAAGATGAATAATTAGGGTAGCGCGGTGGCAAAGTGGTTAGCACGGTCGCTTCACAACAAGAAGATCCTGGGTTCGAACCTCGAGAAAAGTGAATGTTAGTGGTTGGTTGTCTGTGTGTGGCCCTGTGATGGACTGGTGACCTGTCAAGGGTGTATCCCTGCCTCTCGCCCCATATGCGCTGGGATAGGCTGTAGCAGAACCCTGTGTCCCCAGGTTAGGGAATAAGCGGGTACAGAAGATAATTCCTTAAATTAATTGATATTTTAAAAAGCAGGACTGTTCAATGCGGAAAAGTTTCAGAAGCCAGCCTCAAGCCTCTTTTCCAACTCTTGCAAAAGTGCAAATGCAATGCAAAAGTGTGTGTGTGTGTATGTGTGTGTGTTTTGTTTTGTTTTTTTTACCTGACGATGTGGCATGGCAGTGTTTGTACTGAACTCAGGAGATTGTCTGCTGCTCCTCTGTGTTTGGGCTCTGGTTTCAGTAGGGAGACTCCTGCTCTTGACAACTTCCTGTCAACACGAGAGGGGGATCCTCATAAAGCCCAGTTATTAGAGTTAAATGGGGGACATAATATAAAAAACACACACTTACGAGTTGCTGACTTCTCGCCAGCTAAAATCCACTGGCCAGTGTGAGAAGTTGAAGTCATAACACGCAAGTTTTTTCTAGGAAAGAAACAAACATGTTGCAGAGGTGAGATGACCTCGGTGCTGATTATTAGCAGTGTTACTGGGTGGTGTTAATGCCCTCACCTTAGTGCTGCTGGTATGGTTCCTTTTGGTCTCCTCCAGTATGGTGATGAACTGCTGATACTCTTGGTTTCTCCAGCGACCCCAGCCTAACAACCACCCAGCAGAAACACAAACACAAGCTGCTAGTTAGAATGTGTCTGTAGCAGCGTATATTTACCAATCGATGTGCTTAAAGAGCATATATTAATTTCAGGAGATTAACAGCTCACCTCGGAGACATGCTACTCCCAGTAAACACACCAGCACCGCACCAAGGTACTGACTAGCAGGAATAAGCTTACTGCTGCAGATAAAACCTGAAACAGAAACAAATTTTTAAGCTTTTAACAGTACACAATGTTACAGAACTACCAAAAATTGAACATTACAGTAAGATTTATTCCCGATGAACAACACTGTGGCAAGTAATAAACCTCCTGAGATATCTCAACAGGAACCACACTTGTAGCAGAAACCAGTATGTGATTGCGAAAATCCAGATCTAAAACATGATCTCTGGTGTGACTAGACAGACAGGAGTCTTGACAGAAGATACCCTTTCTAGGTCACACCAATTAAGTGATTGCAGCTAGAAAAAGGAAACTGCAAAGTTTGCCTGAAGCTTCCATGTGACATTTATATTCATGGTATTTGGCAGATGCCTTCAGACAGAGCTTATATTTATCTTTTTTTTTTATACAACTGAACGGTGGTGTAGTGGTTCAACAAGAAGGTCCTGGGTTCGAATCCCGAGCTTGGGTTTCCTCCGGGTACTCCGGTTTCCTACCACAGTCTAAAAACATGTAAATAAGATCGATTGGTGACTCAAAATTGCCCATAGGAGTGAATGTGTTGTGTTCTGTGTATGTGGCCCTGCAATGGATTGGCGACCTGTCCAGGTTGTACCCCCTGCCTCACGTCTTATGTGCGCTGGGATGGGCTCCAGCAGACCTCTGTGACCCCAACTTCGGGAATAAATGGATATAGAACATGAATCAATACAACTGAACAATTGGGGATAAAGGCTTTACCCACCGGTAGCAACTTGTTGGTGTTGGGAGTTGAAGCCAGATCTTTTAACTAGCAGTCACCTTAACCACTTCCCCTATTTGCTACCACTTTACAAGAAGGAAGAGTCCTGCAGTGAGCACAGGAAAGACTGAAAAATCAGTACTAACATGGCTTGATGGAAAGAAATTTATGTCCTAAGTGGGGCAGTACGATTTATTATATCACAATTGTGCATATCGTGATATGAATATCACAATAGTTTGAAATGTTATATTTCATTCATTCTAGCCTCCTTTATCTCTAAATCCAATCACAGGGCCTTACACTTCTTTCGGCAATTTAGAATCATTAATCAACTTAATGTACATGTTTTTGGACTGTTGGAGAAAACATGCTTAGTTCCTACTGTATGATGTCAGCACTGATTTTCACTTACCGACAGGTTTTGCTAAATCACAGTCATATGCGGCATCTAAGGCAAATGACATGCGAGTGACAATCACACAAAAGACGTGGTCTGAGGTGCGAAATATTTGGCATAGTAAATATCAAATCTCTGCAGTGTATGAAAGGAGTTGATGAAAAGTACCTTGATGACATACAGACAGGGAAAGCGCAAGATACAGGGGATATCGGCTGGCTATTTGTATCCAAAGTTGTTGTTGGCTACCATGATAATTATATTTGTGTCTCAAGAACACTGATCTCACTTGAGCTTAAGCCATTTGCCTTTTACTTTTCGAGTGCATTTGGTTTTGCACAAAGTGATACCGCCAGTGATTCTTCCCATTGTAAAGTCATGCGGTGCGTAGCATCCTGTCACGGATCCATAGTGCATGTGATTAAGGCAGCAATCGAATGTTACACCAGTCAGTCAGTGTAAACTACGTTCAAGGCCCTGGTTGTTGGATGATTAAAGTTTATGCCCCGGCACTGCCAAGCACCAATATTATCCCTTGAAATGTCTTTAGGCTTGCTCTTTTGGTTTTCTGGTGGCATTCTTGGTGGCATCTTAAAATGGGATATGTATGTCTCTCTTCTAAAATTGCAAATATTAATGCAACTTCAAGCAATCCTGCTCGTTTGAAGTCATTTACTACAGATATTTCTTTGTGCTGTAATGTACATGTGAGAGCAGTGTTATGGGGCATGAATTAGATTCTTGGATTTAAAGAGACAATAAGGTATTTTTTTTTACAGTAGATATGTTTCAAAGTGCATTGTACAAGTACAAAATGCATTTGTTCTTTATTTCTTGTCCTGCTTCTGCTCCAGTTCATTCTTAGGCTTCACATGTAAAGAAAAAACTTTAGATGATTAGGCAATCTTTAACGAGTGTGGACCAGGGTACATTTATTAGAATTAAAGGGATGTGGTGGCTTATGTTCAATGTCCAATAATATTTTTAGCACCACCACGCTGCCACTGTTGGGCCCCTGAACAATGCTCATAACATCTTAATGAATGAGATAAATTCGTAAGTTCTGAAACGTCCCAATCTCAAACCACTTTCTTGGAATTTTAGGTTTGATCTTTCTTAAGTACATGACTACGTTTACAATACAAATATATAATCTGATCTGATTTTTTTTTTTAACTGCTAAAGTTTAACCCTTTTAAATCTAGTTTCTATCATTTCTATTATTTATACAGATTGAAATGCATCAATGGTTCATGAATCGATTAAGATTCATTCATTCATCTTCTATACGCGCTTATTCCGAACTTAGGGTTACGGGGGTCTGCTGGAGCCTAACCCCAGAGCACATAGGACAGGGAGTACACCCTGGACAGGTCACCAGTCCATTGCAGGGCCACACACACAAACATGTATTGAACCCTGAATTAAAAAATGGATTAGTGTAATCAAAACTGCAGCTCTGTCCCCACTACACCACCATCAAACACAAAAGAACTTTCCATTTCCACTGTAACACTACACACACACACACACACACACACACACACACGCCACACACGCCACACACGTCACACATTGTCCTGAGGACTTTTTTTCTCTGAACAGAAACACTACACACATGCAATTAGCATATGACTCAACTAGTATGATTAGACTTGATTAGGCCACCATTACAATCAGCACTCCTAGTCGGAGGCAAACGCAATCTATAGAACGTTCGCACAGCGACGAAGCAATCAGGAGTCTACAGCCCTTGATTACCCGACACAGGAGGTGAAACACATACGGATTTGGAGTGTTAAGTGTGTGAGCAGGTTTACCTTTCCTGTAGAGATAGCAGGGGATGAGGGGTGAGCTGTAATAGGATAGGGACCACAGCCCTGAAGCCTAGATCAGGAACCCCCCCCCCCCCCCAAAAAAAAAACAAAACAAAAAAAAACAAACAAAAAACATTAATTACCGTAAAAAGAGAAGAATTAATACAACACTTATGTGGTTAAAAATTGAGCCGTGCATCCAAGGGTGTGTTTACACATGCCGATTTAAAAGAATTCTGGTTTGATTGCTCGGTATAAACGCTGATGGGCGGCATGGTGGCGTAGTGGTTAGCACGGTCGCCTCACAACAAGGTTCGGCTGAAGTGAATTTGAATTCCAGGCTTGGGGTCTTTGTGTGTGGATTTTGCAAAAACATGTGCATTAGGGTGAGTGGTGACTCTTAATTGACCGTAGGAGTGAATGTGTAAGTGCGTGTGGTTGTGTGTGTGTGTGTGGCCCTGCGATAGATTGGCGACCTGTCCAGGGTGTATCCCCTGCCTCTCGCCCTATGTGCGCTGGGATAGGCTCCAGCAGACCCCGTGACCCGTGATTCGGGAATAAGTGGGTATGGAAGATAAATAAAAGAATGAACGCTGATATCCAAATACTAGTACACACCAACCAAGCGAACTCTGTTGCCAATCAACTGATACTGAAACACATGGATGGGAGGTCTTAAATTGCAGCACAAAAATATTTCTCATTGTGATTCTCTAATTCCAAAGGACAGGATGGGACAGTTGAAAAATGCATTGAAAACATTGTAGCAGATTTCTTGTAGCAGGTCTTCATTTCTGCATACAATGTAGGAAATCCTGGTGCTATTTGAACCTTTAAGCAGTTTCAAAATTCTCAGCTGATAAAAGTAAAACCATATATACATCCACAGGATAAGCGTGTTCAGTAAACTGTTTTATATTATATTATATTATATTGTATTATATTGTGTCACTGTGGGTTCAGTATATTTAGGTTTGCTATCAGAAATTAGTGCGTAATTAGTGCCTAAGCAGGACCAAATGTATTTGACTCAAGCCAAATAAACCAAAACGAACTGAACTAGAGTGGATGAACCTCTGAACAGTTGAACATTCATTCATTCAATCAATCATTCAATCATTCATCTTCTATACCCTGGACAGGTTGCCAGTCTTCGGGCCACACACAGATAACCAGCCACACACACTCAGACTCACTCCCAAGGGCGATTTAGAATCAACCTACTGTAAATGTTTTTGGACTGTGGAAGGAAACTGAAGTACCCAGAGTAAACCTATGCAAGTAAACCTACATGCAAACACCACACAGAAAGACCCCAGACCTTCTTGCCATGAGTGTATCATAATAAACACTAAATCACCATTTCAAAACGCATAAATTCATCCATCTTCTGACTGTTCAAAACTTATTTGTATCACCAGAAACCAAGCAAAGCCAACTGGTAAGTTTCCTTTTTAAAATTAAATATAAAAAGCGAAATTAACCCCTGATGCCAAGGCTTCAGCATATGGTTTCAAATGTTGCATGAAGCTGTAACATTTACTGTTTTCGTGGGTTCATATTTAACTTCATTTACACATTTTTTCTGAACATTTGGGTTGTTTTTTATTCTGCTAAAATATTATAAGCATTAATACTGGTAAAATTGGTACTATAGGTAATATTTGGGTGGCAGAGATGGATTCTCGGCATTTACACTATTAAAGTATGGGCAGGCGGTGGTTAACACTGTGACCTCACAGCAAAAAGGTCCCACATTTCAACCAGGTTGGACACCAATGTCCTGCTGCAAGTCACTTACCCAGCTAAGGATGCTGTCCGTGTGTCTCTCCAAACCTCTAGACTGGTAATCAAAGCCCTGGAATCAGTCACACAGAGGACAACATTTTACTTTTTTTTTTATGCACTGGTTCACTTAAGTGACTGAATATTAGGTACATAGATACCGATTTGGGATCAGCTTTAAAGCATAGATACTATTCTGCTAAAATATTATAAGCATTAATACTGGTAAAATTGGTACTATAGGTAATATTTGGGTGGCAGAGATGGATTCTCGGCATTTACACTATTAAAGTATGGGCAGGCGGTGGTTAACACTGTGACCTCACAGCAAAAAGGTCCCACATTTCAACCAGGTTGGACACCAATGTCCTGCTGCAAGTCACTTACCCAGCTAAGGATGCTGTCCGTGTGTCTCTCCAAACCTCTTATTCAGTTCACTTAAGTGACTGAATATTAGGTACATAGATACCGATTTGGGATCAGCTTTAAAGCATAGATACTAGAGCGTTAACTTAAACCCATCTTTCTCAGGGGCCCACAGTGGTGGCTTGGTAGTGCTGGGACTTAAAGCCTGGACTTAAATTTATTTAAGTAATTTATTAAAAAAATGTCGTCAACTGTTAAAAAGAAATAGATTACGACATATGGGATGAGATGCCATCCAAACACAGTGGGTGGAGTTGAATTTTTAAGTCGTTTCTTAAATTTTGCACAAGAAAAACTATGAATATAAACGAACAACATTATTATACGCATTTTAAAATCAAATTAAAAGATGTTTAGGAATCATTAAAGAAATAATAAATGAAAGAGAAATTAAATGCAGCGCTTAATAATAAAAACGCAAACTTTCCCACGTCCCACAGCTACAGAGACGCGGGGAAACCTGAGGCAGGGGCTGTACCGGAAGTCTACAACTTCCGGTGTTTATATTTTCCTACGTTTTTTTCCTTGTCATTTTTGCACTTACCTGGCCAACATATTGCTCACAATTTTTTTCGAGGTCGCAATGACGTACCTCTGCTAACGTTTACAGGCGACATTAAAAATGCTAACTAGCTATACCGTCAATAAAATCTGGCATTTTGAGTAGCCAGTAAATGGCGCATGAATCGGTGACCCAGAATACTGACATACTTCTGCGTACTGAATGCATTTTTATAAGGTAGTGAGTGGTGCGGTAATGTATGGTTTCAGGCACAGTCCTGTCGAAAATGCGGAAGAGATAAAATAGAGTGTTTACGTGTTTGCGAAAGCATTAAGCACCTACCCTCCTTCCTGTTCTGTTCTCGGGTTTGGAGCAGTCCTGTTGCCGATGGATCCGGTGCAGATTGGGCCCGAACACGCAGCGAAACCATAACCCAACAGCCATTATTACTGAATCGGCAGCTACGGAAGCCCATGTGTTTCAGGGCGATTGCAAATTTCACGCTGCAACGACTCTTCCTGAACGACTCTTTTAGAGTGAGTCAAAGAGTAAGAGTCGATTCGCGAATAAGAAATGACGGCTGCGAACAAAATCGCACTTCTGTACTATTTAATACTTCTTCTTCTTCTCCTTTCGGCTGCTCCCATTTAGGGGTCGCCACAGCGAAT
>JAOTQW010000036.1:15810351-15826318 GCA_026260075.1 Sisor rabdophorus | reverse complement strand
GCTGCAGCATTCAGATATACAGCATAATCAAGTGTGAGTCTGTGTGTGTGTGTGTGTGTGTGTTTGGCTGTTTATACCAGGGCTTTTGTCTATGCAATAAAGATAAGTGCTGTGTGAATTATTAAAAAGTGTGTGTGTGTGAGATAGAGAGACAGTGTAGTGTGTGTGTGTGTGCATGTGTGTGTGTGTGTGTGTGTGTGTGTAGAGAATGTTGTTAGAGAGGTATTGGGCTTATTTATTATTCTTGTCATGCAGTTATGTTCTTTTTGCTTGAGCAAGCAGGTATATTGATAGCGCAATGCAGAAGTGATCTATGACAAAGAAAAAAAATGGAGGGCAAGAAAAAGAGAGGAAGAGGTTAGGTGTAGGCGCAAGAAAAAGAAAGAGAGAGGTTAGTCTTTAATGCTAAAGGCTGTTTTTTTCCTAAATCATGCTTAAGTTAACTTTATTCCCTCTCATGCCCTCTTTATTCCCTCTCTACTTTTTCTTCTCTCTATTTTTGTCTTCATATACATCTTTCTATCTATCTCTTTCTTTTTTCTTTTTTTCTCTTTTTCTCTCTGTCTGAAATAATGTTAAGTGATGATTTATTTAGTCTGTTTTAAGCTTATAACCTACAAACCTAAAATCACAGCTTTTTGCTCAGCGTTTTGTCAGTTGTAAATGTGTAACACAGCATGACTGGATTCTTAGCTCAGATTAATCAGCAGGTGTTACTTGTTTTAGCACCACAAGGCTCCACATGTAACACAAATAATATTGGCTTAAATAAATGAACTTGGTCTTCCTTTAGACATAGTGCACATTTAAGAAAATATTTTTTTACATATTAGTATAAAAAGTTACAAATCTTAGGCATTCTGGCCTTTTTATTCATACTGCATGTAATGATTTTACATAACACAATTATAGGGATGTGGTGTTTTTAGAGTGTGTATCTGTGAAAATAGTCTTTAAAAGATGAAGAATAAGTGCCAGGGAGGTGCCAAGAAGCAGGGCAGATGCTGCAAAGACATGCAAAGATGTGTGGTATTTGTGATCATATGTAATGAACCAGCATGGGCCATAATGTCAGGGCCAGTACATCTTTTGTCCCTGTCCAGCTTCGCCAGTCGTTAACCTTTAACCTCTTATGACTATTCTTCTGTCTATCTCCCCTTTCCTTATTACATGGACAGTGTCTTTGGCAGTGAAGTGGCACGACGCAACCTGTAGCGGAGGTAATGATCTATAAAGGTAACAGTTTTTACTTTTTAGTCATTTTACTTAATTGTTCACATTGTTCGTGAATGTTGTCAGGAAAGAAGATTAGATGAGATAAAACATATTGAAAGGATACCTACTCTACAATTCTTCTTTTCACACCTGGCATGTAGCACTGCAAGGTCATTTACAAGGACATAGCAGTCTCACTGTCTGCCTTTTGGTTGGCTAAATGACTGTTAAAGTGACAGCATCCTGCCCCTCTCCCAACACAGACACACAGACGAGAACTGCGGAGTCAGCAGTCACATTACAATGTGCTGTTTTTTTTTATAATCTTATAATTGGTCATTCAAATCAAATTTTTTACATTTTCTATCCATGATCTATCTCTTATGTGTACTGTTTAACACGCTGCATGTTTACTGCAGCGCTTTTGCAGTAGAAATCATTAGCTAAAGGTCATTAAGATGGAGGATACGGCTTTAGTCTGCGTGCTGCTGTGGCTTCAGTGCAAACACTGCAGATTCCACACAGCTTCTGAGACAGACTGAAAAAAATGGTGCAAAGAAAAACATATCTGACCCACTTTAGGTTAGATATAGGTGTGTGTGTATTTTTGTTTAAAATGATTTAAGTAAATGATTTAAATTAAAAAATGTAATTACTATTTATATTACATTAATGTTCTGACATTTGGCAGACGATATTATTCAATTGAGCAGTTGAGGGTAAAGGGCCCAGTAATGACAGCTTAGTGTTGTTTTTTTATTGCATGTAATGCTTTACTACTTAATTCACATGCATGTTTCTGCTGCAGCCTGCATGACTTAATCCTGTGAATCACACCTCATATGGTAACTAAATGCTTTTAGGTAACACTTTTGAGAAGAAGCTTTAGCCCACAGGTCATTTGGCCCTTAGTCAAGAAAACTCCTATAGCTTTGCAACCTTTTTTACCCAAACAAGGTTGCCTTTTTCATTTGTTTAACTGTGAACTATGATGTTTAAAACATTCATGACATTAACAATGTATAAATGTTGAAATAGTACAGTCTGAAGATGATGTGTAGGAGCAGTGATCAGATGGGAAGGGGGGGGTCTGCTGCACAGAAGGACGTGTTATGTCAAGGAACAGATGGATGCTTCATCAGATAAGCCAGATAAGATAAGAGTGAAAACAGCCCTAATTGATCTGATGTCATTATTGCATTATTTGGTCAATTTTGTTATCCAGGTTTTTTAATTAATACACTTTGTCCCTGGTTTGTTTTTAATAGTTCTCTCTTTTCCATTGACTGACTTGAAATTTCCACCCTTCTTCTGCATCGACTATCAGCTGACTCATTCCTGACCTTCTTCCTGAACACTGTTCTCAGATGCATAGTATTTGCAAGTCTGACTTTTTACATACAACATAAAAATTTACATAGCAGGCTTTAAGATTAAGCTCTTATAGATGCTCATTACCAGAGCTTACATGCCTAAAAACGAGACATTTTTTGATTGCCCTCCCAGTTATACATATGTCCCCCTCTCCATTTTTCTTTCTCTGTCTACCTTGTTTTTTTCCCTGAATCAGCAAATTGATTTTGAAGCACAGCAAGGTCACCTGACTGTCGTTGCTGTGGAGACCAAAGACAAAGAATCACGAATAATTTTCTCACTGTCCTGTTTCGATCAAGAAAGAGAGAGAGAGAGTGTGTGAGAGAAGTGGGGGTTGGGTGAGTCAAGGATATTGTATGTACATGGGGACAGCCATTTTTATTCAAAACGAACTTTATGGAACATGAACAAGGACAATGATAAAGATAACTAAGTGTTCGCATAAATAAAATAAGTAAAGGAGACGGGTTTGCATACAATATTATGGACTATCAAAGTACTTTATATATGACAAACCCTATTTCACTTTGTATTGATGCAGTGCTCACATTACATAAGATGACAGTAAGGAGACTCTTTTATAGTGTCTGTCATTGTTTTAACCATGATGCCACTTTTTCAGTGCTTTAAAAAATTAATTTAGTATAAAGTCTTTAAATTAAATATTAAATATGCAAAAACATAAAGGCTGAGAACTAAAGTTGCCTTGTCTTCTAATGAGGCAACCTGGTTCCTTTCTGTTCTGCTTTCCATTGCAAATCCTTTCATATATTTCTAAAGCAGAAATTAAAATGTATATATATATATATATATATATATATATATATATAACCAAAAGTAAATGTAAAATAAATGTAAAGTGAAAAAAACACACTACAGGCCAACTCCTGAAGAGTCTGTGATGCAACATAGCGTTGGTGGATGGAGCGAGACATGATGTCCCAGATGTGCTCAATTGGATTCAATTCTGGGGAACAGGTGGGCCAGTTCACAGCATTAATGCCTTTGTCTTGCAGGAACTGCTGGCACACTCCAGCCATATAGCATTGTCTTGTATCAGGAGGACAGAGGCATACTGCACTGGCATAAAGTCTTACGAAGGGTCTGAGAATCACATTATATATATATATATATATATATATATTTTAAAAATTGTCTGGAAATAAGACGTGATAGTGGGAAACATATTTATAGTGGTGTGGTGTGTGTGGAGATCCATGCAGAAATCCTGCCATGGGTTAAAGCTGTAAACTCACAGGCCTACTGCAGTGACTGCACACCTGCACCCGCAAAAACATGCATACTATTAAACAGTTTTTTTCTTAACTTTTTACATTAAGTTTATATCAAAACTTATAGAAAGACCATTGTTTTGTACATATATTTGTTAAATATATCTTATCTTCTTAAAATATCCGGTCACTTCTAAAGAGAAAGTCTTTTATTCCGGTCATCCCTCGGAATTCTGCAGTAACAAAGGCGGGGCATCCCAGTGTCGCAATTGGGCCGTTAAGTGGCGTTCTTCACGTTGATTCGCCACCACATGTGTATATTAAACGCCAAATGGAACCGGAGATTTCAATTGGTCAAGAAACCTGGCGTATTAACGAGCTTGTAGAGGCAGTTTATACCGCTGCGCATCGCTCGCATCCACCGGCGCAGCTTTATGTAGCGGAATTGCGCAAGGTTCAGAGGGATGTTATGCGGCTGCAGCGGAAGGATACACAAGCCCCCAAAAAAACACTCAGAGAACCGGGACAGTGCGGCTTCTTAGTTTTGGCCGGCTTTGATTGAACTCGGAGAGACCGGCATCGTGAAGGAACCGGCACTGCCCTCCTGTTTAATGCTTTTCATTTAGCACTTTCCTTAATTCGCTTATAGTCTCGTTAAAGATTATCCGACAGCTTGATTTTCCAAGCGACTTTATTTCACTGCTTGCCAAAACTTTGAAAACTAAGCTGCGGTGAGGAGGTTGCCGCATCAACAAATAGCGCATCAAAAATCAAGCTATACAAAATTATAATTTTTGTTCAGCTTGTTCAGTCCTCTTCAATTATTTTATTTTTTAAAAGTTTCATAAATCGTAAAGGGCTGACATCTCCATCTCCTCTTTACTGTACCTGCTGAAGACAGCCGGCTGACTGCGCAAACATGGGGGTAAGAACCATCATCTGAGCATTTAACCTACTTTCAGGACACGGATGTGGCATACACACACTCTTATGATTTTAAAAGGTTTCGTGATCTACAGTCTGTTCTGTGTTTTAAAGAGATGCAGAACTTGGTGTTCCTACCAAGACGAACTGCAGTGTCACTGCTGCGCTGGGACTGAATGACATTGACTGTAATGCGGATTTTCATCGTTTTACACTAAAGACTAAACAATTGAGACTAAAGACTAGAGCTAGGCACGAAGCACTTATTCTCATGAATTAGATTTTTTGTGCAGACATGTATAATATTTATACCCCTGTCCCCACTCGTGAAAGGAACTCCGACCCCCGTATCACTTTGCGGATATGCTTTGGTAATGATGTTGGTTATATATTTAGACATAACTCAGTATTCCTCTAAGGTTAATCGGTTTATATTGACTGAGCTTTCTAACCCCGGCTCTTAATTTATTCATTTATTTTTGTTTATTCATTATAACTTTCCCTGCAGTGCTCTTGTAATGGTGAAGCGGGCTGTAGGTTTTCGCATCCTTTTTCTTCCTTTAATCTGTTCTCTGTATGCAGGTGTACGACCGGATGTCCTCTGTGCCAACAGCTCTGATTGCGCACGTTTTTATGTTAACAAAAAACTTTTACAAAACCCATATGCTACATAACCCGGTATAACAAATTTTCTGGTTCGGGTAGGAAAATAAACATGTATATATTGACATAAAAATAAAGATTTAGAAAAAACAAGGCAAGAAGAGCGCGCTTGGTGATGCTGACGCCTGCGCGTCATAATGCGGTTATACCGGGATTCACTACACTACCGGCGTCTTTCCACTTCGGGCAAATGTGTGACATGAGAGCGTTCAGGGGATCTCAGGTGAAACGTCTTCGTTTGGCAGCTCTGTAATCCTGACTGTTGATAGAGCGATCATTAGTGTGCCACTGCGTCAAACAGCGCTTACTGCCAGCAGCCAATAAATAAAATAGCGCAAATAAAATAGCGCAATAAAATAGCGACTGGAGGTGAACTTTACAGTTCTGTCTCATCATCGTCCTGATTTCATTCAGCCATATAGCCATTGTAATCGGAGGTGAAGAGATGCGCAAGAGCATTAGTATAAATGACACAGTAAAAAAAAAATTGTCTATAATATAAATAAAGCACTTGTGAGATTTACAAGTTAATGTTATCTGCTGCCACTGCGGCAAAATCACCGTTTCAGCACTGTTCCAAGGACGCGGGAAAAGTGATGACGCGGCCAATAATTTGCCGAGTCATGCTTTGCCTGTGTGTAAAATCGGAAGAAGCAGATGCAGGAGAACGCAAGCCGATGAAACCGTCTCCCTGATTTACAGAAACTACCGATATATTTACTCTTAGTCTCCCTCTCTCTCTCTTTCTCTCTTTTGCCCTTGCTGCGTGGAAGTGCGTGTGGTGAACGCGGTGACGCAGTGCTGCGTCGAGTTGGAGGGGGCGTAGCCAAACCAGTGGAAACTCCCTGTGCGTGACGGATGGACAGATTGTACCAAGACCGTGTATCAATCGTACATGACATCAATGGGCATATAGACATATAGTGCACTCGGTAGTACACTTGGTATGTGGTGTGGTGCTTTTATAAAAGAGAAAGAAAAAGAGAGAGAGATGCTGGCAATCTAAAAGCTCCCATATGACTGTGTAGGATGTGGGGAATTCTGTGAGATTAATGAGATAGAACAGAAGGAAGGGAAAGAAGAGCTAGTATTACTAGACATACTGTTACAGTTGACCTTCAGACACAGGACAGCCTGTATGTATGTGTATGTATCTTTTTTACAATAATAGAAGTATACAAATATCTACATCGGCAATTTTTACATTTGGCACATGAAGGTTAGAGGTCTTGCTTAAGGGCCCAGCATTGGCAGCTGGGTGGGGCTGGGATTTGAATCCATGAACTTTTAATCCTCTCAACCGTTGAGACTTCTGCTTTATCTAAGTGTTTTGACCTTGTAGGTCACTCCTAAAAAAAAAGGGGGAAAAAGCTTAAATGATCATTTTTGTTCTGAGGTTTCGATGTAGCCATAACATTAATTTGGAAAACTGATAATAAATTTGTTAAGCTGGATCTGACAAATTTAACAGGCTAAGTATATGCATGTACAGGTGCAGACAGAGGGAGAGGACAGGAACGATAGGCAGGATGTAAAGCGATGAGAAGCTTGGGGGAAGGGGAAAAGAGGAGATCATGTTTTCCATCTGAGCTGAGCTCGTGTTATCACAATAGGTCTGTACTCGGGTGTCTGGGCAACGGCCTTTTCTGCAGGGATGCTAGCGAAGAGTGAGAAGGACAACTGGGTTTTGTTAAAGTGGGACATGCTGTTCTGGACTTGCTAAAGCGAAATGAACTCATTCCTCATTAATGTCTCAGTCATTGTAAGGTTATCATGATGTAGGGGGAGCAATGTGAACAAAGCCTTTATGAATTTATTTAATAATTAAAATGGCTGTCAACATAAATACCCATGCTTTATTTATAATACTGTTAAGGAGAAGCATGTTGAAGTGTGTTTTATGTCACAGTGACAGCAGCAACTAATCAGTGTACTTGGTTTAGAGGGTATGGCTTGATATCCCTCACAGTACTTCCTTCTATTTTACTGCACGGTCATAAATCTGTTTGTCAAAGGACTGCACGTTTAATAACATAGTTAATAACATAGCTATTATGTTAATCAAAAGAACATGTTTTATTAATTCGGCACCTACAGTACTACACTTCCATCTTCAGCAGTCTGCCTTTGTATTTCAGTCTTGTGTTTATTCCAGATCTCAAATCAAAACACTGCATTTATTGAAAATTGAAAAAGAGAGACTTATGCGAGAAGAGAAAAGCATGCGGTGGTTGTAGAGGTTATTAAGCCATTGATGGTCCATCATTGCGAGCTGTGGCTGAACTATGCGCATGTTTAAAACATATAAGTGTGGTCTGGTGTTAAGCTTTTCATGGTAGAATTACCCCCTCCTACAGTTTCTCCAGTGTTGAAAGCTACCCAGAAGGTTAGCAGCACAGTGAGATTATCCGGGAGGTCTACGGGAGGTTATCCGAGGGCCCAGCTCCAGTTTCCTGCTTTGCACAGCATGATTTATTCATGCTTTGCTGTTTTACCATGAGGAAACCTGCAAGCAATGTTCCAGATTTTTTCACAGAGAAACCGAAAACTTTAATCTGTTTGTTCTTGTGCTCTTTTACCTTATGGCATGTCGCTGGGTACAGTCATGTTGAGTATGTTGACATACAACAAAGAAATTTGATTTAAAGCTACGAGTCGAGTTTTGGTACAGAAGACATCTGAAACACAGTGAGAAAGTGATATGTGTTCTTGTGTGTGTCTGTGTGTGTGTGCGTTTATACCTCTGATAGTTGTTGCAAAGAATTCAATTTAAACATATTAATATAGTCTTGGGTCCCAATACTGATCTCATACTTATAATCATACTTATCACCGATATAAAAATCTGATACCTCTTGTGAGGTCATTGACAGAACTTTCAGTGTTCCAGCAGCAGCAACATAATGTCAGGCTCAGTTGTGAGCAAATTTTGTTATGCAAAACCATTTTGTGGTGCAAAAATTAATACAAATAATCTGGATACAATTAATATGACTGCTGCTAACAGTAACATTAGCACTTGGAAACCTGCAACAAAACCTGGCAAGAAAAGAAAATATGGCAAGCGATAAAGTGATCGCAAGCCATACAAATAATTCCACATTCCAAAACAGTAACGTATTAGTAACAGCGAGAACCAGAAAAAAAAATTCAGTACTCGTAATCGTTTTCAAAAAAGAGTATTGGCGCCTCTCTAATTTTACCAAACAGCACAAATAGATACACAAAGAATTAAACACAAAAACTCTCCCAATACTTTTAGACTAAGAATGAGTTTATAGATTAACTCATTAGGATGGATGGAGAAATGATGAAAGGAACCAATGGATGGTTGAACTGAAAGCGAGGGAATGCATTAGGAAAGTTGCGGAAATGCATTTGGAAAGATTCAATCTTTCATCTTTGCATTATATTTAATTCGTCAAGACACTTGCTGCGTTTATACTTAATCACACCAGGTTTGATTTGTTTTCATTTGTATTTGGTGTGCATTTGTGTGTGTCCCCTGACTGATAGCTTGAGGAGACTCGGCTTGGGCACCAGAACACATTCAGAGTACATTTGCAAAGCGAGCGATTATGGAATGAAGTGCGAGCTAATCCTTATCTTTTTTAATCGGATTATGCAATCTGGATACGCTCAGACCTACAGTATCATCGCCTATTGCATGTCCCCAGCATATGGCCTCAAGGTCATTCCGCCATTTACTAAACCGTACACATACTGTACATACTGTACATACACAATTTAACACAATTTAATGCGTGTATGTTTACACACACAGACACATTTCTCTCTGGGGGATTTGTCACTGATGTTTCTGTGCTAGCACTCATTTACAGCTAAAGTTCCCACTAGACTTTAATGGAAAATGATGACCCTGCTGATATAAAAGGTCCATTCCATTTATTTTTAACCCACATGTCATTTTATAATACTAAGTTTATAAAGATTTTGTTTTGCTATAGGAATCCACTATAGAAACTCTTGTAGTAAGTATAAAAGGTAAAAAGTATTTCATTATACACTTCAGGGTGAACATGCACACATGCTGCTTTATGCTCTGTGAGCAGCTAATCAAGTGTGGTGTTAGGCTCTACCTTCAGCATCCTTGCTTTACATGGAGAATAATTAGATGACAAGCCCTGGACCTGGAAAAAAGTTAAC
Source organism: Sisor rabdophorus (assembly GCA_026260075.1). Taxonomy (NCBI): domain Eukaryota; kingdom Metazoa; phylum Chordata; class Actinopteri; order Siluriformes; family Sisoridae; genus Sisor; species Sisor rabdophorus. The sequence continues at coordinate 15,816,743 of JAOTQW010000036.1, read as the reverse complement.
CATAGCAAAAATGTTGGGGGGGGGATTGCATTAAAATCATTCATTAACAAGCAGGGACACGACTATCATGAATACAACAATGATGGATATGCTGTAAAATTAGGGACATAAATAAACAATACTGATGACAATTAGACACTTAGGCATACTAGTAAAATTAATTTTTGATGTGAATAAAAAACTTTTATCAAAAGACCAAATCCAATCCAATACCCATCATTTGCCTTAAAACAACTTTATCTTTTTTGATCTATTTCAAATATAGTCTAGTAATTAAGTATATATTTTTACAATATTTTTCTTATATCATTTGCTCATATTTTTCAATCTATGTAAATATATTTATTTTTTATTAAACAGATAGAACAGTTATTAAAGTGGTAGCACAGTGATTAGGGTGTTGTTTAAACACTGCTGATTGGAAGATCAGGGTTTGAGTCAAGCACCACCAAGTTACCATTGTTGGGACCGTGAGCAAGGCCTTTAACCCTAAATTGTTTTATTGGTTTATACGGATGCTCAAGTGATCGAGGCAATAGTTTACTGGTATTCACTGACATATATGGTGATATTGTCTTTGTCTTTCTCACTTTCTCTTTTTTTGTCTCATTCTTTCTCTCTCTTTTTTTTCTCTCTTTCTTTTTCTTTCCTGTTGTCGCAATGCGATTCACCATGACTCATATCCGAAGATGATACAGTTTCATAGTTTTGTTACATCATCATACTTCAAGTGCATTTTGCTAGTAAACTAATTAAGTCCAACCTTTATAATCTTTATAATCTTAACCTATTACTATCCTATGAAAACATTTCTGGACTATATACTACTGTCTATTATAAATACTTATAAATAATTTATTAATTCATCTTCTAGCCCCATATTCCCTAATTCGGGGGCCCGGGGGTCTGCTGAAGGCTATTCCAGCTGTCCAAGGGCAAAAGGCAGAAAGAATACACCCCGGGCAGGTCGCCAGTCTGTCACAGGGCCACTTACACTCACTCCTATGGCCAATTTAGAATCACAAATCAACCTAATGTATGTATAATGTTTTTGAACTGTGGAAGAAACCAAATAAAACCCAGAGTGAACCTGCACAAGCATGGGGGAAACATGAAAACTCTGCGGAACTTCTTTCCGTGAGGCGACAGTGCTAACCACTATGCCCGCATGCCACCATAGATACATTCATTTACTAATATATACATTCCAACTTCCATCACCTTCCATATCTGCTTATTCCGTAACTCAGAGTCACAGATAGAGCCTATCCTAGCTCACATAGGGTAAAAGGCAGGGGTCCACCCTGCATAAGTTGGCAGACCATCGTAGGGCCAGAGATATATAAATAAATAAATTATAAGAGTTCAGAAGAGTCCACCAGTCCAGAGGTGTGGGTCGATTCAGTCGATTCGAAAAAAAACCCAGCAGGATGTAATTCCAGCCCGAGGTCTCTGGTTCTTTTAGAGTCCAGTTTGGTTACAGTAGGACAGGTAACACCAGTATAGCTAGGTGGAACTTGGCTAGTAACTTGCTAGTTATAAATATATGAAGAAGAATATAAATATTACAGTGATCTGTCTTACACATGAAATGTGTTTGATTGAAAAAGTCTCCTGAAGCGTCATAGCCAATTCACACATGCCAAATCTGCCCACAGCAATCTGAAATCATGGAACTGCTTCAATCAAGTTTACTGACAGAGAAAAAAGGTGACATCATGCTTCTTTTCTGTTTCAATTTGCTTGATCTTTCCATCGTAGTGCAAGGAGAGAGGATGTAGTAGGGATATCTAAAGGAATAAGTAGCTAAAAGAACTTGTTGATCTTTTGCTGAAGCTTAACTTTTCCCTGAAAAAGGTGGTCTTGGCCAAAGATAAATCTGTCAAAAGCACACTTTTAGTTTTTATATGCTACAACTCTGAACGTTAAACCAAAAACCAATAGGAGCACCAAACTGAATTGCAGCGACAACTTTAAACCATCTCTGGAACATTTGAAAATGCGTCTGGTAGGCTGCACAGTGGGAAAAGAAACTTAAATTGGAAATAGAAGTTGTCTGTATGGTGTGTCATCACTGCTGTTTGTTTGATGCATTAAGCAAGAGAAGGTGTTCTGGATCAATGGTGTCCGGATGTGTATTTATGTGCGTCCATTTTTGACATGTTTTGACTGTGGAACTGTCTACAGTGTGACATGGGGCTCACGTTTATACAGTGATATACTTTATTTATACTTTATTCTGTGCACTTTAAGCATTTCCAGCAGCGAATAAAAAGCATCGAGCCTATCGTCTAAATTGGAATCGAATTTGCTTAGGTTTTCATTAGACCACAGACTTTCACAAGACTTTGCAGTAATTTAAATTTCATACATAAAGTTAACTAAAGTTAAACTAAAGTTAACTATAAAAATGAGCTTCCAAATTCGAGGAAAATTAAAGCAATTGATATTATATTAGAGACACACAGTGCTCTCTCTTTGAATAAGTGTGTGTGTGTCCGGTAAAACATGGCCAGGTGGTGTGCCGGTAAGAGCCATCAGGCGATAAATGCCATCACCGTTGGCAACAAGCTTACACGCTGACAGAGCAGCGGGTCAATATCTAATTACCACACTGGAAAGAAAATGACGAAATGCTCCCTCTTATCTTTTTCTTTCTTTCTCTCTTTTCAGTGGCGAGATCTTGATCTCATTAAATTTCTCTCTCTCTCTCTTGGTGTATCAGTGCCTCCTCCCTTTACACTGCTCTCCCTTTCTATTTGTCCTTTTTTACTTTCTATCTCTTTTTATCCATCCATTTCTCTTTTTCAACTTCTCCTTCTCTTTTAATCGACTGTCACCTGGCAGGCAGTTTGGTGTGAATGTGTGTGTGTGTGTGTGGCAGATGTGTGGGTGTACGCAGGTGTGTCCTTGGTCAATCTAATAGGGAAATGAAGAGCGATAGACCAGACAACAACACTTTTCATGTGACTGAATGAACAATGCTTTTGATGACATACAAGTGAAAGGACCCTGATTGTTTGCTTTTTTCCTACAAGTATCAAAGAGGGTCGGGTCATGACCCATCACCTAAACAGCTTTAATTTACTTTGGAACATATCTGGAAATGGACTGATTGACTAAGATTGACTAATATTATAATAATATTGCATATGGTGATTTGGGTTACGGGAAGCAGTTCCATCTTCCCTGTACTGTATATTCTTGTGTCTGTAGATGTAGCACAGAACAATTCAAAGCAGTACTTATAACACCACTGTTATACAGAATAATTAAACAAAAAATATATATATTCAAAGGCAGAATTTATTGAATTTTTTAATGATAGAAAGTTTTTATGTTAGTAACTTACTCAGCTCATTACACACCAGTTCTACTGTATGTACATATATGTTAGTCCCCTATCAAGCGGTAGGGGGCTCCAATGTGAAGAAATTTAATACTACTATCAATAATAATAATAATATATCAGTATTTTATACAACAGTCACCTCCTTATCTTATTAATTATGTTTATTTCCTCTCGTGAGATGCAACTGCACCTGTAAGACCATGTTAAATACATAGACAATATTAAACATCAACAGTTGTAAATTCACCATTTATTACTGTTATATGCAATAGCAATTTCATCATTTATTACTGTTATATGCAATAGCAATTTCACCATTTATTACTGTTATATGCAATAGTAATTATAATATAATAGTAATTTTAACCATTTATTACTGTTATAGGCTAAAGTAAATTTCTCAATATTTAAATCTTTACGGTAAACAATAAACTGTTTAAATCCAATTAAATTGTATGTTATTGTTTGTTGAATGTTACATTAAAGACACATTTATTTAATGCTTTGTGCTTTCTCCTTACTGTTTTCACACATGTGGGCTTAGTTTTATGATCTAGGCTAATTCGTATCTGTTTAAAGTAAATCAAAGCTCTTTGACTTGGAACTTGGAACTATGCACCAACCAACTATACTTCGCAATCATCCTTCAACCACTTACTCACTAAAGTAAACCACCACTTGAAAACTCGAAAAGAAAATCTATAGCCAGTCACGTTGTAATTTCGGGAAGAGAGCCGAGGTTTTTGCATTTCAGCAGTGCATTAAAATAGCTGCTTGCATCCTGGAGAATGTCATCATGGTTCTTCCGAATATTGATCAGGAAATGTGTGTGTGTGTGTGTGTGTGATTGTGTCTGGAAGCTTTGGATCAATAATTATGAAAGATTATGTTTGCATTTGGTTCATCCCAAAATACACACTGTTGTTGAAGTAAAAAAAGCTTTGAATAAATCTGTTTGTTTGTTACATTACCAAACTTCTTAAATTACAGCAATTAAGAATTAATTCATTTATTCTTAATGACTGTTCATGTCATACAAGGTGAATATATATATATATTCTATAACCGCTTATTACACCCTGGACAGATCACCAGTCCATTGCAGGGCCACACATACAGACGAACAGCCACACACTGGCACTTACTCCTATGGGCAAATTAAAGTCACCAATCAACCAAATGTACATGTTTTTGGAATGCGGGCGATCAGGCTAACCACTATGCCACTGCGGCAGTCCCATATATATACATAGAATTTCCTCCCACAACATTTGATTGGTGATTCTGCCCATGTGAGTGCATATGGTTGTTTGTCTATATGTGGCCCTGCGATGAACTGGCAACCAGTCCAGGGTGTACCACAGCCTTTCACCCTATGTGTGCTGAAATAGGCTCCAGAAGGCCCCCGGACCCTGAGCTAGGGAATAACCAGGTATAGAAGATGAATTAATGAATGAATATATATTAGTAGCAGAATCTTAGTAGCAGATTAGTAGCAGAACAGGTTGACTTGGTTTCTATGGTTACAACAACACGCCAGGCTTCTTCTGTAAACGCCTCCAAAATATCTTCATTCAAAATGCTTCCCTTTAACAAATCTAAAGTCTCTTCATTAATATTAAAATTTAATTAAATTGAATTTAATTAAATAGCTTTAATTTTAATTAGGGCTAAAGATAATGTCAGATGTGCTACCCTAAAAAATGTATTAACATTTAAAATAAAATAAATTCCTTAATAAATCATTTTTTTAGCAAATCCACCGAGATTAGAGGTGTGCACTCATTTAAGCCTCTTTCATTTGAGAGTTATTCCATCCATAAAACACAAACATGGAACAGTGCTGCTTTATCTCTTACCTTGATAAAGTCCAAACCTGCACAAATTAACATACTTTGATGCATACAGATGGTTTGGTAAAATCAAACTAACCTTGTCTGTATGGTTTGTCTGGTTGAGATCAGAGACTGATCAGAGATCAGAGACTGAGACAAAGCAGAAAATCTAATTCTATAGCCTCTTTGATAAAGATAATGAATCCTCATAGATCTTATTCTGCAGAGTGGATGTCATGTCAATGTTACAGGACTTATAATTATGTTAGAATCTTTATAGGCACATATGTTTTGTAGATAGACAGATGTTTTCCCACTGGTTCAATTTTCTCATTTATGTGTGTTTCAGTATGGGCGTTCAGATAGCTACCGCGTGGCTACCACGCAGGACAAAGATGATAAAGGGTCCCCTGACAAGAAGAAAAAAGGGACAAAAGACCTGGATGATCTGAAGAAGGAAGTGCCTCTGGTAAGAGTCGCACAGTGATTTTATGTAAGAAATTTTTTTTCACCCTATGGACTGTCACCTTTCGTTCTCTGTTGTAGACTGAACACAAGATGTCAGTGGAAGAAGTGTGTCGGAAATTCCAGACAGACATAGTTCAGGTGAGCAATTCGCTAAAATGTCCACTAGGTGTCAGTGTAAGCCGACTTAAAGCCGCATACATCCACTTAAGTAAAAATACTAACGCTGGATGTTTTACTTCTGGATACAGGACCAAAGAAAGCCCTCAGAAAAAATATTTATCTGGACTCCCACCACAATACCATATATTTTACATAAAGACCCACATGGTGGGACCCCGAGTTCGGAATACGCGGGTATATCAGATAAATAAATTGAATGATTAATCCAATATGTAAAAATACTAAGGAATTTATTATAAATGTATAGATAGTTTCCCAAACTAGGGTTTATCTATGACAAGTAGCATATAAAATTATCCTTTTGAAAAAATAATCATTTTTTTAATCTTAAAAAAGTCTAAATTCATCATATATTAAATATTAGACTTATCATATATAGGTATCAGTGATATTCATAGCTATATTAGAAAATTGCATTTTGTAATATAATAAACAATAATAAGTATCAATAAGTAATAAGTAATACTACTGATCTAATAAAGAATACATGTTTTTGATTAAATTATATATATATATATATATATATATATATATAGATAGATAGATAGATAGATAGA
>JAOTQW010000036.1:15796060-15810251 GCA_026260075.1 Sisor rabdophorus | reverse complement strand
CTGTGGGAGGAAACCGGAGTACCCGGAGGAAACCCACACAAGCGCGGGGAGAACACCGCGCCACCATCGTTAATATTATACAACTATATTATCCTCTATGTGTGAGGATTTTTACAGCATAATTCAGAGCAAAAAAAGTGTATCAATGCAATTCGCACAAAATCTCTAAAATTATTTCCCACTGAGACCCACTGTTCCACATTAACCCTGTTTTTTATATGGAGAGTGTTTTACAATTTTGTTTTTCTATTATTTGGCATAAACATTAGGAGTGAGTGAGAGAAAGAGATTAAGGGGGAGTGTGTGTGTGTGTGTTTGGCCCAGTGATATACTGGTGACCTACCCTGGGTGGATAAGGTCCAGTATTTCGACATGACCCTGAATTAAGGAATAAGCGGGTGTAGAAGATAATTAAATAAATTAATACTATAAAACTGAGTATCACAGTCTATAACTTGTAAATTATATTATGATTGTGTCTGGTACAGTATATACTACAGTTTATCAATTCACTACAGTTAATACTATGGCACGATGTAGTATGATTTAATAAATACTGTAATAGACTATACTATACTAAATTTTTTTCATTTTACTGTAGTTCATCCTAAAGTATATTATGCTTTTTTTGTAATAGGGTCTGACTAATGCCAAGGCAGCCGAGTTTCTGTTGCGGGATGGTCCAAACGCTCTCACACCTCCCCCAACCACGCCCGAGTGGGTAAAATTCTGCAGACAACTTTTCGGAGGCTTCTCCATTCTGCTGTGGATCGGTGCAATCCTTTGCTTCTTGGCCTATGCCATCCAGGCTGCCACTGAGGATGACCCGGCTGGGGACAACGTACGCACAACACACTCAATATGATTATTTCAAAACCGATTACGCAAATCAAATCAAGTATGATTTCATGAAACTCATCACACCGACACTACCATGACAAAAACTCCTTCCTTTCTTCCCTAGTTGTACTTGGGTATTGTGCTGTCGGCTGTCGTTATCATTACTGGATGCTTCTCCTACTTCCAGGAGGCCAAGAGCTCTAAGATTATGGAGTCTTTTAAGAACATGGTGCCCCAGGTACACACACACACACACACACACACACACACACACACAATGTGCTCTTGATATACAGGGTGGTTTTCTGTATAGTGCACACCTTTTTAAACATGTACATAACACACTACAGCATGTTCTTCTCTCTGCACGCAGCAAGCCTTGGTGATCCGTGAAGGAGAGAAGATGCAGATTAACGCTGAGGAGGTAGTGGCTGGTGACCTTGTTGAGGTGAAAGGTGGTGACAGAATCCCTGCTGACCTCAGAATAATATCCTCCCATGGCTGCAAGGTACATTGAAACACTTGCACAATTTGCACACACCTTTACCAGCATTTAATGTGCTAAAAAAATGTCTGATATTGTGCCACTTATCTGTGCAGGTGGATAACTCCTCGCTAACTGGAGAATCAGAGCCACAGACACGATCACCTGACTGCACCCATGACAACCCTCTGGAAACCCGCAACATCGCCTTTTTCTCCACTAACTGCGTAGAGGGTACAGACTCTCCCTTAATAACTCAATAACTTAGTGGCTTATGTAACTAACTATTTTTATAGGCTTCCTTTGAAAGGAATTTTAGTCAGTTCAGTCAGTGTAGCTTATAAGTACATTTATGTGCATCCCTAATGAAACTAGCTGGACCATCCCCCAAAATCTGTTACTTGGAATGTTCTGACATTCATATCCAGGAAAATAATCCTACAACCATATCTAACTGTTTTCTTTTCTCAGGCACTGCTCGCGGCATTGTTGTATGCACTGGTGATCGCACAGTGATGGGCCGCATCGCCACTCTGACCTCAGGACTGGAAACAGGAAAGACCCCCATCGCCAAAGAGATCGAGCACTTCATCCACATCATCACAGGCGTGGCTGTCTTCCTGGGAGTCACATTCTTCATCCTGTCTATTATCTTAGGCTACAGCTGGCTGGAGGCTGTTATCTTCCTCATTGGTATCATAGTCGCCAATGTGCCTGAAGGACTACTGGCTACAGTCACTGTAAGCATTTGAAAAAGGTACACCTCATCACACATGCTAAAAATCAACCCAGTCATTTTATTTCACATTTTGTCTGGCAGGTGTGTCTGACCCTGACGGCAAAGCGCATGGCTCGGAAGAACTGCCTGGTAAAGAACCTGGAAGCTGTAGAGACTCTGGGCTCCACATCAACAATTTGCTCAGATAAGACCGGCACTCTGACTCAAAACCGGATGACTGTGGCCCACATGTGGTTTGACAACCAGATCCACGAGGCTGACACCACTGAGGACCAGTCTGGTTAGTGGCCATCACCCCATAATCACCAGGATGTGTGTTTTAGCTTTCTAGGGGTAGACATTTTAAAAACACATACTGTTTTATAAAATTGATTCATTCTGTTAAGTAACACGCAACACTCGATTAACAATGGGATTATGTTCCAAAAAAACTGTAAATTAAAATATCGTAAATTGAGATAGGTGACTCCATATGTTGTTGCGCTTACTTTAGCGATTCATGTGTAATCATGTGTAATATCTACAGTATGTCACAGAAGTGAGTACACCGCTTTTTTTTGTAAATTCTTACATTTATATTTACTTCTTTCGGACATAAACTGCGAGGCTATTTCTTCGTATGGAAAAGCTTTGCACCCTGCTGTAGTTTTATTTACATGTGGTGCTGACAGACAGCTTGACGTATTTTTGACAGACAGCTTGACGTCTATTTAATGCTTTGTAGTTCAGGACTAGTATTGTAAAATCTATGCAGAATCTCACTGGGAGCCAATGCAGTGTGGATAGAATAGGAGGAATATGTTTATATCTTCTAGTTCTTGTCAGGACTCTTGCTACTGAATTTGAAACTAACTGCAGCTTGTTTATATACTTAGTTGAACATCCAGACAGCAAAGTGTTACAATAGTCCAGTCTGGATGTAATAAAAGCATGAACAAATTTTTTTCACGTCAGTGATTGACAATAATTTTTATTATATTTTAGAGATGTTTCTAAAAATGCTATTCTAGTAAGGTTATCTACATGGGCTCTAAATGAAAGTTTAGAATCAGTAATCAGACCCAAGTCTTTGACTGTTGCGCTTGATAAAACAGAAAGACCATCCAAAGTTAGGATGGGATCAGAAAGATTATCTTTGGCTACCGGTGGCCCTAGAACCAGAACCTCTGTCTTTTCCAAATTAAGGAGAAGGAAGTTGCTTTGCATCTCTTGTGTCCTTAACACATCATTCAACTTTACTTAAATGATTTTTCGCATCTGTCCTGGCTAAGACATATAACTGTGTGTCATCAGCGTAACTGTGAAAACTAATATCATGCTTATGAATTAATTATGAGTTCCCAAGAGGAAGCAAAGTGAAAGCAAAAGAAGCAACAGACCCAAAACTGAACCCTGTGGAACACCATATTTGACAAAGGAGCACATAGACTAGTCACTTTTTAAATTTGTTAGCAGTTGGTCAGCCAGGCGAGGGTGGATCCTTTAATTCCTTTTACCTTTTTTAATCTATGAAGAAACATATTATGATCAAAAGCTGAGATCCAGTAGTATGAGCAGAGAGACACCTCCCTGGTCAGAGGCTAATAGAAAATCATTTACTAGCATAACAAGAGCTGTCTCTTTACTGTGTTATGGCCTAAATTTTGATTGATACAATTCGTGTATGTTATTCCTGTGTAAAAACAAACATAACTGTTGCGTTATCTTTTCGAGAATTTCAGAGATAAAGGGGAGGTTTGATATGGGCCTGAAGTTTGACAGCTCACTGGTGTCAAGCTCAGGTTTCTTAATCAGTGATCTAATAACTGCTAATTTAAACGATTTTAAACTGCCGGTACAACCTGCCTAGGAAAATGTGTTGAAAAAGAATCTAATATACATGTTGATGATTTCGCAGTGGAGACGAGTGAAATTAAATTACTCGCTTCTACAGGGGTAAAATTCTCTAGGTGCTGATTTATTATTTGGAGAATATCCTTGGAATCGATTGAGGGATCTGGTTTCATAACCCTAATTCTCTGTTTCACGTTTGCAATTTTATAAAAAAAACAACAATTCTATACAAGAGATTTCTGTATTTGTCTTATTCTTGGTTTGCTTTGCTACAGTGTTAAATAAGAACCTGGGATTCTTTTTATTATGAATTTAAATTAGGGTGGAGAGATATATCATTCAAGCTTTACTAATAGTTGAAAAGAGATAAAAAGGGGTGGCCTAGTGGTTAAGGTGTTGGACTGACACCAGAAAAAACAGGGTTTAATTCCCAGCACCACCATGCCACCACTGTGGGTACCTGAGCAAGGCCCTTAATCCCCAATTGCTCTGTTGTAAGTCGCTCTGGATAGGGGCAGCTGCCAAATGCTGTAAATGAAAGAGCATTTTGTTGGCCATAATGTGCCCTTTCCATGCTGTGTGAAATAGTTAAGTTTGCTGCGAAAATATCAATATTAAGTAATTAGTCACCTGGTCAAATTCTGTAGTATCAGATGGTGATTTAATCACGGTGGAATATTTGGAAAGATAACTGATACAATTCTGTTTCAAATGCACTAAGGTTATGAGCCTGTTTTTGTACGATCATGTATCATTATAAATTATAATTATAAATAACTGCAATGCCTCCTCCTCTACCAGTTCTACGAGGCTGGTGTATGTATGCCGGAGGGCTATCTCCATTTAAAGCTACATACTCATTCTGTTAAATCCAGGTTTCTGTAAACACAGTATATCAAACTCCTGATCCGTGATATCTTTGGCTAACTGCGAGTGCTTTAGAAGAAAGAGATCTAATATTAATTAGTAAGTAATTTGAGCTTTAGGTCAGAAGGTACAAGCGTTACATGTTCAGTCATTTTGGGGTTTAAGGTATATTAATTAGATTGCTAAAACATACTTTCTGACTCATTCGGAATTGGGAAACAGACACAACATTGTGTACCCTAAGTGATGACCCTAAGCAGCTAGCAGACGGCTGGATTAATATATGTATATCTGCTTCATGACCTAGACTCTGGGTTGTCAACAGTTAACTAGACCTGGTCTAAGACTATGAGCTATGTTGAAAGGCAGAAATGTATATATATAGAAAATCGGACATCCTAGACATCCAGCGACCATAACCACAACGCAGTGAAATAGGACCAAAGCATAATACGACATTGGACATTGCCTTCACTAAATTTAGCATCTCTAAAAAAAATAATTTTTAGTGTCTTTGGATGGGCAAAGGCATATATAGTTCACACCAGCATGTACTACAATCCATGCTGGCCTAAAGACCTAAGATTAGCTACTAAGTGCTTTGGATCTAGGGATACACATAACTACAAGAAATAAATATTTACAAGAAATGTAAGGGGTGCACTCACTTTTGTGACATACTGTATATATGTTTAATAATAACAGTTATTATGGGTGGTGAATCAGGAATAAAACTTCACTAACATTTAGCTGCTTTAAGAAGTAGAAAAAAAACATGCAGGTTTTCAAAACATCATTAAACACATTGTGTACTACATGCTGCGCACCTAATAAGAGCACTGACATTTTCTTTCCAGGCGCATCATTCGATAAGACCTCAGTGACATGGGTGGGGCTGGCTCGCGTTGCAGCTTTGTGTAACAGGGCTGTGTTCAAAGCGGGCCAGGACTCCCTACCTATCCTAAAGAGAGATGTGGCCGGTGACGCCTCTGAGTCTGCTCTGCTAAAGTGCATCGAGCTGTCCTGTGGGTCTGTCAGACAGATGAGAGATAAAAACAAGAAAGTAGCGGAAATCCCATTCAACTCCACCAACAAATATCAGGTCAGTACTGAGAATACAGCCCAAGTCAACGGCAAAATCCATTTCAGCAACTAAAAGCACTTAGGGAACATATAGACCGTCAATATGTCTGCAATATGTCTGAAACACTAATAAGGGCTAAGTTGTTTAAAATAAGTCTGCTAGATTTAATGATTTAAGGACAATGCAATTGACTGAGCTGACCAGCTCAATTCAGTTTAATTAGTTAACCAGCAGTCCATTTCTGGGGCAACTGAAAGGCAGCTCTTTGATGCTCTGAGCAATTAATTATTTGCACATTCCTAAACGTTTACATTTCCTATCACTCTTTTTTAACCTTCTACATCCAGCTTTCAATCCATGAGACTGAAGATCCCAACGATAACCGCTATCTGCTAGTGATGAAGGGAGCTCCAGAGCGCATCCTGGACCGCTGCTCTACCATTATGCTACAGGGCAAGGAGCAGCCCATGGATGAAGAGTTGAAGGAGGCTTTCCAGAATGCCTATCTGGAGCTGGGAGGACTGGGAGAGAGAGTGCTGGGTATGAAAGCTAATAATTGAAATCTAAGCTAATAATAACATTTCTGCCCTCATTTTTCTTTACATTGATCCTTTTGATCTAACTAATCAGTTGCGACTAAAAGTCTTACTTTGGGGCACAGCAGTGCCAGGAGGTGCTGATAGTGTATGTAATTAAACCCATGATCTTCTATTCTCCATCACAGGATTCTGCCACCTCTTACTACCAGAGGATCAGTACCCTAAAGGATTCGCCTTCGACACAGATGATGTGAACTTTCAAACAGACAACCTATGCTTTGTGGGTCTGATGTCTATGATTGACCCTCCCCGTGCCGCTGTGCCTGATGCAGTGGGCAAGTGCCGTTCAGCGGGTATTAAAGTCATCATGGTGACTGGAGACCACCCTATTACAGCCAAAGCCATCGCCAAGGGTGTGGGCATCATCTCAGAGGGCAATGAGACCGTAGAGGACATTGCTGCTCGTCTTAACATCCCAGTTAGCCAGGTCAACCCCAGGTACTGAAACAGGCCTCATTATCCTAAAATTTACTTCATTCTTACCAGTGGCATACCGTGGGGTTTCTGTCAGGGCTTTTTATAAGCAATTTTAAATCACATACAAACATTTCACATATCTCTTTTACAGCTAACACAGACAATAGTGAGCATATTACACATGTCTGGCACTAAAACCCTTGGAGTTTGAGAGCTCTGTTAGTGAAGCTGTTCAGTGAAAGACTAAATTTATTCTGTGTCCGTTTGCTCAAATGAAAACGTAAACATGGTCAATGGAATAGCTTGTTGCTCTCTGTTCTAGCTGTTTAGCCAATTATAACACACAAGTGTTGAAATTTCTTGCAAATGCAGATCGATAACTGTAAACAAATAATGGGTGTAGCACTAAGGCGGGTTGTCAAATAGTCTAGTACTATCTGCAGTGCTGTGCCAGAGATTTTTAATGTGAAATATTTCAGTTCAACCTCAACAAAGCTAATGGTGTAAGCAATTTTGAGGATAAAATGATAAGTAAACAATTAAGAAAAAACGTTTTTACGTCACTAAAACACACTGAACAGAGTGTCATGACAGCAGACATTTCTGTTATGCCTTATAGGGATGCAAAAGCCTGTGTAATCCATGGATCAGAACTGAAAGACATGTCTCAAGAACAAATCGATGAAATTCTGCGCAACCATACTGAAATCGTCTTTGCCAGGACCTCCCCCCAGCAAAAGCTTATTATTGTGGAGGGCTGCCAGCGCCAGGTAAGGCCACACACCACACACAAACACACACCATCACTTATACACGCTTATTCAATAAATTTAAATCAGCAAACTTAAACTACTCACACCAACTTTGAGAACATTATATACCGATAAACTATAGAGAAGCATCTGCTGCAGTTACTCCTCACTGATCAAATGAGTGACTCAATTGGAGTATTGCCACATTTTAGAAAAAAATATATATATTATATTTTAATATATTATAAACAAAAAACACTATTTTATATAAGACTCATTTATATAAGACTGCAATTTATATTGTTTTTTCCCAAGTCAATCTAATTCGCTTCTCCTCTTTATCTTCTTCACTTTTCCTGTCACTCAGGGAGCTATTGTAGCTGTAACCGGTGATGGTGTAAATGACTCTCCAGCTCTAAAAAAAGCAGATATCGGTGTTGCCATGGGAATTGCTGGGTCCGACGTGTCCAAGCAGGCTGCCGACATGATCCTGCTGGATGACAATTTCGCCTCCATCGTTACTGGAGTCGAAGAGGGTAAGTGAAGCAAAGGGGTTAAAATAAAGCTCTTCATGATGAGCACTAAATATATCCTGTAACAATCCTGCATCTGAATGTTGTATCTTAATCAACATATATATTTCACTGTCACTGCAGGTCGTCTGATTTTTGATAACCTGAAGAAATCTATTGCTTACACCCTAACCAGCAACATCCCAGAGATCACCCCTTTCCTCTTCTTTATTATCGTTAACATCCCATTGCCCCTGGGTACCATCACAATTCTTTGCATCGACTTAGGCACAGACATGGTAAGATGCTTATTCTCGGCTTAAGACCACACACACACACACACAAACAGACACACATTCAGAATCGACCATTTTTCAAAAATTTACATTGTTGTCTCTGCTTAGGTTCCTGCTATCTCTCTGGCCTATGAGGCAGCTGAGAGTGACATCATGAAGAGACAGCCTAGAAACCCACTGAGGGACAAACTTGTTAACGAGCGTCTTATTAGCATTGCTTATGGACAGATCGGTGAGTACAAATACATTGTAAAGGGACACACATTGTTCCCTTGTTTTTGGATAATCAGTTACAACACTTGTTGTGTGTGTGTGTGTGTATGTATATATTTGTGCAGGCATGATCCAAGCCTTGGGAGGTTTCTTTAGCTACTTTGTAATTCTGGCTGAGAACGGTTTCCTTCCATCTCATCTGGTGGGCATTAGGCTCTCCTGGGATGATCGCAGCACCAACGACCTAGAGGACAGCTATGGACAGCAGTGGGTATGTGTTTCTCTCTTTCTTTCTTTCTTTCTTTCTTTCTTTCTTTGATGTGCCAAATATTAGGACATACGCTAATACCCTTTTCTGTGCCTATTATTGGTAGACTTATGAGCAGAGAAAGATCGTGGAGTTCACATGCCACACAGCTTTCTTTGTCAGTATTGTGGTTGTGCAGTGGGCTGATCTAATCATCTGCAAGACCAGGCGTAACTCAGTGTTCCAGCAGGGCATGAAGTGAGTTTGTGACCACTGGCATTTCTCTACATGTACCCGTTTGCCTTTCTGACCTTTGCATCCAGAATATAAACCTTTTTTTTTCACAGGAATAAGATTTTAATATTTGGCCTGTTTGAGGAGACAGCTCTAGCAGCTTTCCTGTCCTACTGCCCAGGCATGGACGTAGCACTCAGGATGTACCCACTAAAGTGAGGGCAACCCATATAAATAAGTTAACAGAAAACTATGAGAGATGCACATCTAAACTGCATTTCATTGGTCTGCATAGAGGTGGTCATGTATACAATATACATTAGTATTGTTTCACTCTTACACTCTCTTGTTCTTTTTTCCCCAGACCGTCCTGGTGGTTCTGCGCATTTCCTTACAGCTTCCTCATCTTTGTGTACGATGAGATCCGAAAGCTGCTTCTGCGCCGAAACCCCGGAGGTCTGTTAATAAGCATATTTTTGCACACAAATACATGTACACAAAGATTTTATATATACATAATATAATATGTTTAAATGCTCAATTAGGAACCTGGTGTAGGATTCTATCTTTGTAGTGTAGTATACAGTATTTAAAATCACATACTACTTAAGAAGGTATTACATATAAGGTAACATACCTACTAAGTCTTCAAAAAAATATAAATGTTCTGTCTAGTATGTTTACAACTCATTCATTTATTTATGTTCTTTTACCTAATTCCCTAATTTGGGGTCATGAGGGTCTGCTGGAGCCTATCCCAGCACACATAGGACAAGAGGCAAGGGTTATACCCTGGACAGGTCACCAGTCCATCGCACGGCCACATACAGACACACAACCACCTACTCACATTCACTCCTGTGGGAAATTTAAAATCACCAATCAAGCTAATGTACATGTTTTTGGACTGTGGGGGAAACCACTGTGTGAGGAAAACCACACAAGTGTGGAAAAAACATGCAAATTCCACACTGAAAGACCCTGTGGACGAACCCAGGACCTTGTTGTAAGGTAACCACTGCTAACCACTACGCGAATAAGAAGGTTTTTTTGTGGCAATTGTGCCCTCGTGTAACCATTCTGCACTTCTACACTCATATATTAAGCAAAAGACTTTGGGGCAGTTAAATTATGTGGTGGCGTAATGGTTTGCACTGCCAGCTCACAACAAGAAGATCCCTGGTTCGATTCTTTCTGTGCGCAGCATGTTATTACCGCGCTTGTGTCCATTTACTCTGGTTTCCTCTCACCAATAATATGTACATTGGTAAATTGATTGGTAAATAAGGGGGGTTGGGAATCTACAATTCTAAATAGGGTGGCACTAGAGCCTGCATTTGCAATGTTAATTGCCCCTTTAACCCTGAAGTATTTAAAGCTTTTAAGGCACTTGACAAGTGCCGCATCGACACTTCCTGCCATTTTTTATTCTTGCAAAATTAGGATATAGCAAAATTCAGCCAGGAGTGGTCGATCATCGGGAAAGTTTTGCATAAATATATATAAAATGGTTAGCAGGGTTGCCTCACGACAAGAAGGTCCTGGGTTCAAATCCAGGGCACGGGCTGTGCTTTCTGTGCGAGGTTTGCATGTTCATCCCAAGCTTGTGTGGGTACTCTGGTTTCCTCCCACAGTCCAAAAACATGTATGTTAGGTTGAACTGCCAATAGGAGTGAGTGTGAATGTGTGGCTGTCTGTATGTGGCCCTGCGATGGACTGGCGACCTGTCTTCTTGCCCCCTATGATCCCAAGTTGATCCCAAGGGAATAAGCGGGTATAGCAGATGAATTAATTTATGTATGAATTGCATTAATCAATATTGTCAGTAGCTAGTAACTATAAAAATGATTTAATATATATTGTTTCTGTAAGCATCTGTAAAATCAAATCATTTGATATAATTTTGTATTTTCTCTCTCTCTCTCTCTCTCTCTGCAGGTTGGGTGGAAAGAGAGACATACTATTGATTGATGAATTCCTTCTTTACTCACACCCCTCCATCTTCCATTTTTCTTCCACACCTTATCCTTCTATCCTTGTTCAAGGCGCACAACCATTACCACCCAACCTTCATTCCCCCCTGTTTGAATAGACAGCAGCTTAAAGCCAACCCCAAAACCCCAAAGAGAAAACTACAAAGCACTATCCGATCTCCCAACCATCCAACTCCCTGCGCTGCTCCCATCATACCTAATATTACTCTTTGCATGACTTTTCACGGGTGTGCACATAAAGTCTGTTATATATATTTACCAATGGCAGCTGCATAATCGTTATGTAGATCTGAAAGGAGCTTTTCATTGCTCTTTGGGAGTATGTATGAGTGTGTCTCTCTGAGCGCCTGTGCTCTGCTAACAAAGGCTTCAGCCCTCTATTTCTTCCTCACATCCACATGCCTTCATTTCTGCCTCCTTCTTTTAGCCTTTCTGCTCCTCTGTACTTTTGTTATCCGTCCCTCAACCTCTTCTCCCGTCTGTCCTCCATTTGCACACGAGTATGTGGGCCACATGACTTGCGGCGGAACGCCACCTAATGACACCGGTACATTTTGGTCATTCTTCCGCTGACTCTGGGAGAAGATACATCTGCACTTTTCTTTTTTCTGTTCTTACTGTGCTGTTTATGTTGATGTCTGATGTTACCTAATGGAAGGCAGGGTCATACACTGTCTGAGTTTATTATTATTATTAATGATAATTGAAGACGAAGAGAACCTTGTTGCTCTTTCTCATAAAATTGTCAAACACGAGTTACTTGTTTTTTTAGTCTTTCTCTCTCTCTTTGTGTTTTCTGCTAATTTTGTGTGTTTCAGAAACAAACCATATATATATATATATATATATATATATATACACACTATAACCTCATGAGTCTATAAAATAAAACACAACCAATTTAAAACACTAAAGAAAGATGTATGTCTGACTGTAGAAATGGTCTATAAGAAGATACAGGGACACACCCCTTATCAGGTATTACGCATAGAATCTGAATGCACTTTTAATGTTTTTTTGGTATGTTTCTGGTTCTACTGCCATTACAAATCCAACCACACCAGGTTTGGCATTTGGTTCCGGTTCTGTTAGTTATTTATTAAGATATCATGACCTGAGTGACATGAATGTGTTACAGCCTGAATTAGAGCAGTTACACAATTATGTTTTATAGAGGTTACATTTGTCCAGGACAGTTCCAGTCAACCTGGTGCGTTTGGAGCGCTTCCTTGTTGGTTTTTAATCAGGAAAAGCATGTGTTGTATGGTGTGTGGAGCGCCCCAGGTCTTGTGCTTGTGTCTGTGTGCGTATGCATGTGTGCAAGAAAGAGAAAAAATGTACCTGGTATGTATGGGTGTGTGAATGCTTGGGGACAGCGCGCTGTAGCAGGCCGCCTGAAGGCTGCATCCATCTCAGAAAGGTGTGGGGGTGAGACTAAAGAAAGGTACGACCATTAACTTAACAAACTGTAGAAAAAAATGTGTTCGAAAGCAATGAAACCGACACCAATAAAACATCTAGAACATTTAATACAACAGCAAACAATCTGTGTCTTTATTTCCCACATGAAACATATGGGTTAATGGGCCACTGAGCACAATGTGGGATTTATCCTTTATTAAATAGCAGAATAAAGTAAGATAAAGAAAAATACTCAACTAAGAGACTATATTTGTGTGTGTGGGTGGTTGGGGGGGGGCTGGTATATTGGTGAAAGAATTCAATTTAGTTGGGATTTTGTTATTATGTCAAGAGTCTAGTTTTGTCTAGAAGCTTCTACATCAGCAATATTTGTGACTTGCAAAAGTCTGGATCAATATACACACACACACACACACACACGCGCACGCACACACAGTTCTGTAGTTGGTCGGTAAAGGTGCACTGCAGTGGGTTCCCCTCCCTCCCTCCCTCTGCTTGCTGCACCACTGTAATGGAGTATCGATCGCTGGCTCCTTCTGCTGCAGTATAATTTAAAGCCTTTGGAGCCTTTTCTCCAAGGTCATTGCTATGGCAACTTAAAAAATTGGATTGCCGGCACACAGAGCAAAAAGGCCAAAGAGGTCAATGAGGTCAAAGGAGTCAGACGAAGAAGAAAAATGAGTACGGGGATGCAGAAAGCTTGTAACACAACCCTTATTAGAAGAAGCCACATCAAACACATCGTACGATATAATCTGATACAGCATTTTATTGTTTTTTTGATACTTTAAAAAAAGGCAATCAAAAGATTCCAAAGAATTAGTGAAATAAAAAGCACTTGGCAACATGCATTTATAATAAAGATACTAAGATACCGCATGTAATTTTTTCAAAAACACTGAAACTGAGGATAATGTTTTACAGGCACATCAGCATTTTCTTTCTTATTACACAAAAAATATGTGAAAGCATTTTAATTAAATTAATCCTTCTTTCAATTTCTATTTTAATTCCTTCATAAACTATTGAGGATTAACCATTTATTTAACACCATGAGCAAGTATCGTTAGTATCATCTCCCTTGCGATGATGGGTAACAGCTTCAATTAGTGCAGTCACTGTTGGTTAATATTTAATGCACATATCTATATTTAATTCCCATACTGTCCTTTTATATGTAACAGACAGAAGCATAAAGCTATAAATATTTTACTCTGCTTAAGCTTCAAATACATTGTTGTTTATAATCAGAGAAATTGTTTTATCCAAAATAAGATTTAAGCTTGAAATATAAGAAAAGCATCAATTTCTAAATAACAGTCTTTCAATAGCTTAGTGATTAAATGTATAGGGGTTTTTTTTGACCACAGCCTATTAAAAAGTAGCAACATCGTCCGGATTAATAGTGTTTAATGTTGAAGAATAGAGACTTAAACCGGCTCCATCAAAAGCTCATCCATGTCCGATTGCTCCAGTTCACGGAAAGCAGCGTGAGAGCCAATCACAGCCATTGTAGCTCCTGAGTGGGACAGAAAAACACAAACAATCAGTGGAATGGTCTTTCTGTGCGGAGTTCGCATGTTCTCTCCGCGCTTCCGGTTGTGGTTTCCTCTGGGTACTCCGGTTTCCTCCCAGAGTCCAAAAACATGTGCATTAGG
>JAOTQW010000036.1:15776200-15789538 GCA_026260075.1 Sisor rabdophorus | reverse complement strand
CAGCGCACATAGGGCGGAAGGCAGGAATTACACCCTGGACAGGTCGCCAATCCATATTTATTTATTTATTTATTTATTTATTTATATCTGAATGGCATTCTAGCACCTGATCTATCCTGAGGATCCTCACGGTTCTTACTATGAACAGCCCGAAGGAACCAGAAAGACTTACGACTGCAATTTGCCATGAACAGATTTGTACTCAGGTGACAAAACCAATCTGAGAGCCAAGTGACTGGCAAATATCTTCAACATAATAGATTTTAGACCCACACGGTTCTGGGAGAAAAATAATTTATAATTACACTCTCTAGTGTCACCCAGAGGGGTGAGGGTCACTAGCTGTTTTTCCCCCTCAAGGTTTCGAAACCATTAAGACGTGTCAAAAACAGAAGCAGACAGTCACCTGCGGCCTTTTTTCTAAATAGTTGTTAGCAGCAAAAAAAAGCGGTGACGACACGCTATAGAAACCTCAATAAGTTTCTCTTCTTGCTTTTCTGTCCAACAGACTAGTTTCCAGATTTTTAGTTTAAAGTTATGGCGCTTATCAGATTTGACACTTCTATCTATCCTTGGTTTAATGGTCACCGTAGGGGAAGTCGCACTGCAGGAAAGTGTCTAAATTTTTCTAAAACTGCCACAATTTATTGACAACCGCATGTTTATTGTGCTTAGAAGTGACTGATTTTAATAAAAGTAAAAACAATATATCGGGACTGTATACTGTTTATGCAGACCTTCAGCCAATCAGCTCAGCTTTAATACTAGGAGTCGAAGAGAGTGAATTCGATTATTTCACAATGCGGAATGTGGCTCAAAAATCAATTTTCTATTTCTAAATCTTAATGGATCTTAATGGCTAATGAAAATGTAGTCTTTGTTTGTCTCATAGACACTACAGCACAGTGAAGTTTGTTTCCATCTTAGGAAGTTAGTGTCAAAGCACAGGGTCAGCTATGATACTCAGTATTGGTCTTGCTCAAGAACCAAACATTGGTAGATGGTGGGGCTTGAACCCAAGTCTTGCTGGTCTACCAATCATCAACTAAGCGCCTTAAGTATTTTTGTTGATTGAATGCGAAAAAACCTCTAAAGCCTGCAAGTGTAACACCTGCACTGTCTATGGCTTGCCATTAGACATGTTTGATGGCATAAGAGTAATGGCAAATAAATCATATAGAAAAATATATCAAATGCATTTGTTTAACAACATTTAAGTCATAGAATTGCATCGCAGGCCTCAGAATCTAAATCCAAATGGAATCTTAAGGTGCCTAGAGATTTCCTCCATTGATTAAGGTAAAATAGGCTCGGCAGCACATAGACATGGTATCTCCCAAAGCTTCTAGCATCGTCTATTGTTACATTAAATGTGTTTAAATTCTCAATTATTTATTCATCTTGGATATTTATTTATAAATAGTAATGCACTATAATAAGGCCAGAGTGTTTTCTTACATGCAATAGAGGATGAGCCCCAGAAAGATGAAGGTGTAGTTGCTGTGGTAGGTGTCCATGTTGCGTACAACTCGCTGGCACAGTTCAGCGAAGTTCTTCGGTTTGGAAAACTTGCGCTGGTCCACAAAGCTGGCCCAGGGCCTGATGGATTTCCGGCGACGGTCCAGCCACTCCTTTGCCACATTTCCGGAAAAGCCTTTAGGGAAGAGCCTGAGAACAGGGAAAACAGAAGAGGGAGAGATTTAACCTGTCACACTCCTGCACATACAAAATACAACAGGATACCTAAACCATCTCTAAACCAAGACTATTTAATTCCTTCTGTCATAAGTATACAAAGCAAAGTCCCCCTTCCAAGTTCTGTCAGGGAGAGTATCGAAGTGTCTTTGTGCCCTGTCTCTTCTCTTACTAACATGTACGTCATGTGAAAAGATATTCAGTTCTATTTTGTTTAATGTAGCTCTGCACCATATTGTTTGACACACTCACAATACTTATATCTTCCCTGATATTGCAGACATTTTTGATATATCGGTTCTGTAGCACTAAATCCACCAATTCATAGGATCCTTTGACCAGCTTCATAGCGCTGCACTGTAAGTCAAAATGAGTAAACAACCACAGCTGTATTCGAAGTAACATGCTTTAATTAATACGCTATTAAATAATTAATAATGACCTGCTTAAATGGCTATATTAAAATAGCACTATTTATTGCTATTTAAATACCTTTCATTGAAGTTTTTATTTAACAAAAATGATTCATAATATTTGTACAAATTATTATTCGATTTTTCTTCCTTTCAATTCTGGACCCCTCTATTAATATTGATATAAACATATATTTCATTTGCTGTGAGAGAGTAAAACCACATTTTTGATAGTTAAATTAATATAATGATTGTTTGGTTTACAATTGTGATTATCAAGGGATAAAAAACTAAATCAAAACAATTGCAAAATAATGGTTATGCATATTGATTTCGTTAAATAAACAGGCAAATTCATTCTTGAATCTGCTTATTCCCTAACTCTGGGTCTGTTGGAGCCTATCCCAGCGCACATAGGTCGAAAGGCAGGGGTACACCCTGGACTGGTGGCCAGAGCCACACATAGACGAACAACCACACACACATTTACATTCACTTTTATGGTCACCGATCAATCTAATGTACATGTTTTTGGACTGTGGAAATAAAAATGGAGAACCTGGAGTAAACCCACACAAGCGATGGAAAAAAACATGCAAACTCTGCACAGAAAGACTTTTCCCTTGCCTGGTAATTAAACTTGCTAAAAGGCGACTGTGCTAACTACTATGCCCACATACCACACTTAACATGCAAATGATAAGTAAAATTTAAAACAGTGGTAAATAAAATTACTCACCGGCTGATCATTCGTGCTGCAGGAAGCTCTTCTACCTCACTGCTAAAAGGATCACCCGTCTTTGCATCCATTTTTTACACACCTATTTAACACACACACACACACAATTGTATGGCTTGTCATGGCAGGTGTGAGTCACTACCTCACTACACACTTTAGAATTTAGGATTTTTTAGTCTATTTTTGGCACAGGTTAGACAACAGGCCTTTTGATTATTAAAAGAGTGTGTATAAATGTACAAGTGTGTGTTATAGGAAAAAATGTGTGAGATCAAGTGTGTGATACAGTCCAAAATGGGCTGATGAACAGAGTATAATGTAAATTACGTTGTAATTTGCCCCAAAACGTTTTTTGCTTTTTTAGTATAAGAAAGTGGTGAATCTTTGTTATAAGAAAAAAAAGGGTTACAGATGAGTTTATAAAAGCTTCATAATGATGTTTAACAACAAAGACAGCCGCTGGATATATTCAAAGTGAAATCGCAGACCGCAAAACGAATATTAACAAAACAATTAGGAGAAAAAAAATAGGAGAATTATTTTTTATTAATATTTGCATAAATGAAAAGAAATTGCAGTATCTTACTGTGTATGTCTTCAATGTTTTTGTTGTGGCGACGAAACGCGGATATGCTGATGTGGAACAGCTTGAGTTCCTTCGATTCCGGTCGGGTGAGGTTTCTGTGCCTTGCCCGCTATCGCTCTCTCGTGGTATTACAAAATAAAGCACAACGTACTTTACATATTATTTTGATTCTGAACAGTTTGCTTGGATTTTTTTTATGTGGAACTAAAAAAAACACAAAATGTTTTCATTTTAAATTATAACATAAATTGTTTCAGCTTTAAAGTAGACCGAAAATTAGTGCATTAAACTTTCCTTACTGACATGGCGGCTTTTGAGTACCACCTGTACGTTTTGGTACGTCCCACACACGTGATTGGTTGGTGACGTGATATTTCTCAAATTTGATTGGCCAGCTTCTGTTGTTCTTCAACACGGTCCCCGCCTATTGATTGTATAGGGACGTTTCGAGAATTTTGACCGTGGTATTGAAATACTTTGTCGAATATAAGTGGTAAGTTATGACAATATTTTTTTATATAAGAGTTAAGAGTACATACGCGTCTTAAAAACACTTAAAAGTCATTTATTTGTCGGCTTTGAAAGCTTTACGAGCTTGAGATACTGTTAAAGCAGCTCGACGTCACTGGAATATCAGATGTTTGTGAGCTAGTCGGATGAACTAGCATAACAACTGACGGTTTTTTCTTGCAAAAATAATTAGCTTAGCATGTTAACTGATATGTATTTCTGCCAAAAAAAAAACAACAGTTTGTCTAGTTGCCAAAAAATAGCGTAGACGTTTCATTGTGATATAATTCGTTGTTTTTTTCGCCACAGCGCGTTTTAGTGTTGCTGTTTTAGGGCAGGACAATAATAAGATTAAAGGCAGGAAAAAAGGATAGTTTAGCTATCGAGTAAAAGGATTAGTTCCTACTGTCAATGTACCAGTTTAAAATAAATATATACGTCTACTTTAAAAATATTATATTGCCTTTAATAGGTTATATAAATTGTAAAATACTTTACTATCACGTGATGCGATGACGCAACATTTCGCGTCGTCATTGCACTAAGGGCGTGTTTAATTTATTTATTTATTTATTTAGTCCGTCATTTTATCCAGTTTGTCCAAATACTTTTAAGTTAATGTTTGTGCAGTTCAACTATTGATCATTGAATCTAAAATACACCGATATAATCCACACCCGCATTTGTTACCCTTTGCTTTTTGCAGAGTCGTTTGCTGTTTGAAGTTTTGCAGCAGGTAACCATGGCAGCTTGCTCGAGGTACTCTCTGTACTGGGAGGAGACTGACTGCTTGAGCTATTATGAGATGCTGTCCCTTCATGAAATCTTTGAAATTGTGGGGTCTCAGCTGACACATATGGACTGTGAAGTCCTGTCATTCCTTCTGGATGAAGCCTACCCTGCCAGACATCCTCTAGATCCAGAATACTGGACTGCGGATGTTTCGCCAGACGCTGAATCGCCTGTAAATTCTCCCTGCCCGCACCTCTTGGATGAATGGCGCAGGAAACAGCCTAGAGAAAAACCAGGTCCCTTTGTGTCAGGCTGCAGGCCGAAGAGTGGTGTTACACTGTTGCTGGAGCTGGAGAGACGTGGCTTTTTAAATGAAGCAAATCTTGAGCCCCTTTTGCAGCTACTACGTATTCTTACACGACATGATCTCTTACCTTTTGTCTCCAGCAAGAAGAGAAGAACAGGTAATTGGAAGCAGCTGCTAAGCTGTCACGATTGTTAAATAATCGCAATTTGACCTAGATCGTTGAATCCAACCGTAATTATTGCACGCTTTTATTAGCCCCAAGGGGAGCTGTAGTGCCTGTAGTACCATCCTATTTTTAATAAGAATAAGTGGAGCAGGATTGGAAAGTCGAAACATTGGGGTTTTCTGATGCTCCAAGCCTGCGTCAATGTTGCGCTGCTCAACTGTTTACTGAAAAAAAATGATTTATTTATATCTGGCTAATATAATTCCTTATAAATACCGCTGTGGTGACACTCACAGCAAGAAGGTCCAGAG
The DNA here is from genome assembly GCA_026260075.1 of Sisor rabdophorus. Classification (NCBI taxonomy): domain Eukaryota; kingdom Metazoa; phylum Chordata; class Actinopteri; order Siluriformes; family Sisoridae; genus Sisor; species Sisor rabdophorus. Next base: position 15,784,079 of record JAOTQW010000036.1, on the reverse strand, counting down.
TTTGATTCCTGGGCAAGAAGTCAATCTGTGCAGAGTTTGCATGTTCTCCCTGTGCTTGTGTGGGTTTACTCTGGGTACTCCGGTTTCCTCCCACAGTCTAAAAATGTACATTAGGTTAATTGGTGATTCTAAATTGCCTATAGGAATGAGTGTGTATGGTTGTTTGTCTATGTGGGGCCCTGCGATGTACAGGCGATTATGTTCAGGGTGTACGCCTTTCTTTCACCCTATGTGTGCTAGGATAGGCTTCCACAGACCCCTGTGAGCCAGAGTTAGGAAATAAGCAGGTATAGAAGTTGAAATATTAATTATTAATTGCCTAAGGCCTAAAACAAACAATTAAAGCCACAACATAGGCAATTGCGATTAAAAATGTCACAATCACGATTATTTATTTGACATTTGTCACTCAAATTTGGTGATAATTGCACTTATTCTGTCAGGCTGTGCTCAAACACAAGGCTCTCAAAGATTTTATTTTTATAGTATAACTGATATAACTGTATCAACACATTTAGTTAGGTTTCAACTTGTTTTCCTGTAAAATAAAAGGATGAAAGTCAATTGTCCAAAAGAAGTGTCAATTGTTGCATTCTTTCTGCCAGTCTCACCAGAAAGAGTGCCTGTAAGCCATGTGGAAAGCAGAGAACACATAGGAATAAGTTCTCTCTCCGACCTTCAAAAAACACAAGCGTCTCAGTGGAAGGCAGGTGAGTTGCTAGGATTTTTATTTTGATATCACAAGTTGACAGTCTTTCCATTTTAGAAGGCTGAAATTCTCTAAGGGTCGTCTTGTCCTGTTTGTCTGGACTTGTGTTGTGTCCAGACCTGTGGAGTATATGTGAAATGGTTATAAGGCATGTCTGTATCTCTTGATTAGGTGTTGGCTCAGCTGTCACAAGATCTGCACTAGTTCGGAGGAGGGGAAGAAGGGGTAAAGGGCGAGGCCGGGCAAAAAAGGCCAGGGAGACATCAGAAACTGTACCTCAGTCTGCACAGAATAAAGTAACATGCGGTAAGATCACTTTCCTTTTATCGCTCTGGCTTTCCGCGCTTTCTCTTTTTGTTCGCCTTTCTATTAATCATACCTGTAAACCCGTTTGGTCGAGCTCATCTTTTTAGTTTTTCACAGTTCAGATTCTTTTATCAGATTCTGCCTTTTATAGTGGTCCATTTTTGTTCTGTATGTGTTAAAAACGTACATAACAATTAACTACCCCAATTCACCCCCCAGACCTCTTTTCCATTTGACTGATCAAACATTACCAGTTGGGCTGCCACATATTTATGAGCATTAGTCCAGTCTGTTTCCCCTGTTTAAATTGTGCCTTTTAACACTTGCCACTAGGGGTGTGACAATCCATAAAAAATCCGACTGGTCACATGAGCATGTAAAGATAGAAGATGCCCCCCCACATTTATGTTGTTTGTGTGGCAACATTTGGTGAAAGTCTGGAAATAGACCAGACAAACTATGCAAAAATTGTAAATGAATTCTGTACACCTCTGCTTACACAATCTGCATTGCTTTTGCAACAGTGCGCACAATGTAGATGTGGCTGTGTACAAGTTAGAATTTGAGCTGCACATTAAATGGTACGTATAGTGAACTTAGCTACACAGGCAACTTGGTGTTTAGCGTGTTGCTCGTTTGCTTGGCTTTAAACTTCCTGAGTTCAATAACGTACATGTTGATTTTCAAAAAGCATTTTGTTTTTCAGTTAAATAAAAAAAAATTCCTATGTATTTAATTATCATTAAGTATTTTTTCAAATCTTGTCTTGTGGGATACGTATTTCGTCACACCCCTACTCGCCACTCTAAATTGATTGCTGTTCCTTAATGTAAACCAATTGGTCGCCTGCTAAATTCTAAAGTGATTATGCTGTAGATTATGTTTGTCCCAGGTAATTCCTTCCTAATCATTGATTTTTGGTTTGATTTTTGTTTAATCTGAAGGCAGTGAAAATAAAAGTTTGCATGCCAATTATACTTGACAAGCAGGAACTTTGTCTTCTGATGTCCTCATCTTTAAGAAGTGCACCAGGCTGTCCGTGCGATGGGCGGCCACTTTGTACTGTACTAATGCAGGATGATTCTATGTCTGCATCAGACAGACATGCTGCAATAAGACTGATTAGCACATTGGAGTGTTGGACAGTTTATTACAGTGTAAGTGGTGTGTAAATCTTAAACAAAGGTTCGAAAACTGTTTATTACAAGAGTTAAAACTGTAGGTCAAGGTCTACATTGCTGTACAAATGTATATTATAATGGGGCAGTGACTTTAGAAGAAATATTCAGCAAGCGCGACAGATGTGAATCCTGGTTGCATTTCATGGGTGCTAAATTATCAATTGATCAAATTATTTTCTGTTTCAAGTCTTTATTGGAATCTGGTTGCAAAGTCTTTAACATCTTCTTTCATAGCCACCAAAGTCTTTTGTTAGGTGGATTTAATCTGCTGTTTTCAGTTCTAGTGAGCAGCATAATGTTTCAAATTTGCTCAATTTTTATATACTCTAGAGCTTCACTGTATTTTGTATTGCTATTCGGTATATTCAGGCACCCATACTTTTAACAGCTTGACAGTTAAAATGTCAAAAAAGCAGACAGTCTATTAATAGTCAAACTCCGTCCTCTGTCACAGCTAATAGCATATGGCTGGAAAGGACTCCCTGCATTCTGTAAGGTCTGTGCCATGTCCAACTGTTCACTGGAAAAGTCCAAAATGTAAACAGGTATGCGAAGCTTAAAAAGAAAAATGGGAAATGATTGTTTAAGAATGGTTATATAGGTATAAAATAATAAAGACAGCAGACTTCTTAATTATCATGATGGGCATTTAATTTCAGTTAAGTCCAATTATATTTTTAGTTATAGTCTGACACTAGTTTTAAGATGCTTTTATACTTTTTTAAGAAAGTAAAAGCAAAGTTTAAAAAATTACAGCAATTTCATCTTATTTGAAGAAATACAGTTTTTTTATAAAAATTTTCCTTATGTGTCTTAAGAAACAATAATAAATTTGGTCTGAAATGTATTATTTATATTTCATGATCAGGTGCACATTAGCATTAGTGTAATAAGTAAAATAAAATGAAATATTGAAGAAAATTAAATAATGAAATAAATGATTCTTCCCTCCCAATCCCCCCCCCCCCCAGTGGTGTTTGACTTTTTGACTCCACTGGATCAGTTTATCAATCAGAGCGAAATGCAGGCAAACAGCTAATTGGATTTATTTAAATTTGATTTATTTAAATACAGTAGAGGTGGTTGCCTACAAAGTTTCTAACATGCCTAGTCGTACCATTTACATTTACGGCAGAGTGATCGCATTTATACAACTGAGCAGTTGGGGATTAAGGTCCTTGTTCAGGGGTTCAGCATTGGCAACCTGGTGGTGCTGTGAAAAAGTCTTGAGATTTATCATTAAAAGCACACCACATGAATTCGCCCAAAAGGCTTGTTACCAAGTCAGCAGCGTTGTTTGTGGTATATATCTGTAAATGCTTGTCAGTGTAGAGGGTAATTTTGTATTTCTGATTAAACATCCTAAAATGGTAACAGCATTAAATAAGTAAAGGATTAGGCAAGAAAAAGAATGACCTTTCAGTCATTACAGATACCAGGTAACCAAACTGCTTCAATAATCACTGGGAAATAAAGAGAAACATTGGCCATGATCTGATAATGGTACAACAGTGAACAAAAGCCCAATACTTTTAATATTAGAATTGTAATATTTACAATGTGTATCTATTTTAAATATTGGGACTGTGTACGGTGCCTGTGCTCTAAAAATATTTTTTAATATATGTTAAAATTCTAGTTGGGTAAATGATGTGAAACTAGTTTGTTACAACCAAAATTAGTAAAATTGTAAACTATGCTAAAATATTAATAAACCTTTGCTGTTTTAACCAATTGAAACTTTGAGAATAGCTAATAAATGGAAAAAATGATAAAAAAAAATGGAATTAAAATTGTTTAAAACAATTGAGAATTTCAGCCTACTATTAAAATCATTTATTTGTTTAGTTGTTACCACCTATGCTCTATTACATATGCCATTCTTATAATTGTCAAACTAAATTAAACTTTGATTAAAAATGAAAAAAAAATTATAAAAGAAAGCATGTGTATAAATTTGAAATACATTTGTTTGAAGCTCTGGCATCTTGGTTTAGGCCAAGCTTACAGAGGTATGTAATTGTATTGTGAAGATTTTATTTAGTGGACCTTTAACTGGTTACTACTTCTTTATAATGACACTTTTCCTCCATGTAAAGTATTCATCTAATCAATAGATTTCAATTCCAGTATTTTTTTCCACACTTCACATTCTTTGAAAATCTTCATTCTGCATAATTACCTGATGTTTTCACTCTTTTAACATTAACATTATGCTGGGATGTTTTATGAAAAGCATTTGCTGTGAATAAATGCAAAGGGTTGAAGGGTTACTAGAGTATAAATGTCTAATTCTCGATATCTAAACTCGGTAAAGCTCACTCATCCACTGTCAAAAGAGATTCTAACATTGCAACCTTTTTTTTTTCATTTTCTTATGAAGCTTCTAAATGGTGAAAGTCCCAAAGCGCGCATGCACCTTATATCAGCTTTTGCTGTAATAGAATTTATAAACTATGCAAACGGTAAAAGCTTATTTTCAGTAAATGTTGCTTTAAATATCCCATTTTATCTTTTTGGCCAAAGTCTGAATGTTTAAAACTACTTTTCGATATGGAGCAGTTATTTTAGCCTGTTTAAATTAATTTTAATCTGTAATTTAAAAAGTTTTACCTTTTTATTATCAAAATTTCTAAAAGAAACTTACCATTATCGTCCTGCTTTGCCATGAATGCCGTGTGACCTTTGACCGTTTGCTCCTAAACATGCTGAAAGTGCTCTTTGCTCTATTGACCCCACATTTGATTCCAGCAGGTTGACTCAGGAATGGGTAGGAAAAGCAGGAGAACGGATAGAGAAAGCGAAAGCGCACACCAAACTTAATGGCATGCGCTGTCCTCACTGTGCGATCAAACACACACAAGCCAAGTGTGTGCATTCTCACTCGTGCTCTCCTTCATGAGGCCTGGTCCATGTCCAAGGTAAAAGTTTTTACCTTCCTCACTCGGTTAAGAGGAGGGATAAAAGTGCTGAATGTTACCATTATGAGCAATCCACTTCCTGAAACCATTCCCCAAATATAAATTTTATTTGTGTACTTTTTGTAGACTTTGAGGGGGAAAACAGCTAGTACAGAATTCTGGAAAAAGTTGTTGGCCACAGAACTGACTCAAGAAATTATCAATTAATTTTTTTTTTCATTTTCATCCCTGCAAAAAAGAAAAGAAAGCTTTATGTAATATAAAATTTTTATATCAAACAATATATATTTTGAAGATCTTTCACAGGATTCTCCTGAATGTGTCATTTGATCTGATCAAAAATAAGGACGTCAATAAACGATATCAAGCCTGAATCTGCCTGGAGTGGTAGCTCGACCTAGAAAATGGCCTTTTTTTTATTTTGTGAGCAGTTCTGAGGAAAATGACCCAACAGAGCTCTTACTGAAAATCGAATTTAGAAAAAAAATGTAGAAGTAAATATCATTTGAGGGGACTGCAAATTCAGTTTATTTCTACCTATATACAGTTGAAGCTTATAAAATTGCCTGCATTGACCGCAACAATGGAACAGCCTATGGAAAAAAGTTTATCCCAAACTCTGCTTGTTTCTGTCTCTCTCTCCTTTGTGTCCACAGTTGAAAAACAGACTGACTCAAGTGTCAGGGACAAAACAAGTTGGCCATCCTCACAAACTAAGAGAGGGAGAGAGTGAACTTAACGAATGAGTGAGCAGCCTCCTGCTCTCGTTCTCTCTCCCTCCGTCTTGGTTTGTTGTTCATCACAAAAGAGGGATGGATATAATGTGGAAGCTCTTCGCATGGAGCAGCTGCTTCATAAAATTGTTCTTAACAGTTGTGTTGCTGCTGGAAAAATAAAGTGACCTGTTTTTTTTAAATACTTGTACATAGAAATTCGAAAAATTAGACATTCTGGATTTTTGTAATTTTACTCAAATTACCTACTGACTGATTCTCTGTAAATAGTACACACAAAGTCCACTCTATCAATCGGAGAACGGCTTTCTGTATATTTGTACTGAACAGTGATGGAAATGGAAGCTTAACAGAGATGTTATTAAACAGTGCAAAATGCACAATGACCTCATGAGAGCTAACTATTGAACAGAATGAAAAAGTGCTATAAAAAGTTGATGCTGTCATTGGATCTCTTGGAAAATGTGTTCAATAATAATAATTTATGTTTTCAGTTTGTTGTGTGCGACCCATTCAATTAAATAAATGTGAGGTATATTTTAGGGGGGGGGGGGTTAGAAGGAAAGATTTTTAATAAGACTGATATTTCTTCACTTGCCTGGTTTTTATACACAAATTCAAAAAGCCTATAAGAATGTTCAAGAATTTAGATTTTTTTTGGTGACCAAATATTAAGTATAGTTAGAATTGTAACTGGTTAATATACATTATACCATTTTTCTTTATACTTTGATGGAGAAACTACTGATGAGTAATCAGTGGCATTCAGTTAGGGTTAAGCTTAAGGTTATAATCGTTCTATTATTATTTTTTTCTTTTAAAAATTAATGAACTTGCTTTGTTAGAATTCTATAGTAGCAAAGGCTATTGGACAATTTGAAAAGTTCAAAAATGGCTTATATTAATCATGTGTGTTAATATTTTAGTCTCTAGTACCACTACATATTTAACTTTGTTTTAAACTGATTTATGTTAATACTGAATTAAAACTAATAGTGCTTGTCGGACGACTTCCCCCTCTGCTCTTGAAGTTTTTAACACATTACGGCCATTGGCTCAAAAAGAAGCATGGCATAAAAATACAGCTGTCTCTGGTTTAAATTTTTTTCAATTTTTATTTATTTATTTTTTTTGTATTGCAATATGTTTTGTGACCCATTTATTGTATTGTGAGGCCCCTGCCAATACACAGCCCTTTTGGACCACTATGCAAAGCTCACATTTCCATTTTAAAATTAGAATTACTCAGTTAAAGATTATTTTTTTAATATATTTATTCCTCTAAAATTACATAAAGATAATCTCATGTTTCTATGGAAGACACGTTAGCTTTTAGGCCTCCAAACATAGTTAAGTTAAGGGTGGAAAGGGTTGGATTTGTGTTGCAGCAATGTTCTGAAGATCGATGGGTCCACTCCTCATGACATGAAAGGAAATGGCATCACAACGAAGCGCTGGTTCAGTATGTATCTTTCAAACGTATCTTGCCATCTCTGTGCCCTGTGCTGTTGCATGACATCAGTCAGTTCCTCCTGTTTTTTGAAATGACCACAAGGTAGCGCCATCTTCTACTAGTCTGTGTTACTTCTGACTACTTGGCCTCTGAAATCGTTTTCGAAGCAGTTCTGCTCCATGACGGTCCACCTTAAATTAAGTAAAATCCGTAGGACTGGTGATTGATACCCTCTTGCTGGTGGACTTTTCAATATCCTAAAAAATTGTGACTCCAAAATGGGTGCAAAAATAAAACAAACTTCAACATAATGCAGAAGACCTGTAAAAACCGATGCTGCGAATCATTTGATGTTGTGGGTTAAGTGTGACATCAGTGAACATTACCAGAAAAGTTCTGCTTGCTCGGTTAAACATGCCTCTCCTTTTCTAAAGTGAATGGTCTTCTGCGAGATCCGTGCTCACTCTGAATTTGCTCAGCTGAAAAGTGTTAACCCTTTCTCGAGTGTCTGCTTCTATTGCTGAGCCTTATTCTGAGCCTTATCTGGTCCAGATAAATCATTTCAGTTCAGGTTG
>JAOTQW010000036.1:15741251-15757272 GCA_026260075.1 Sisor rabdophorus | reverse complement strand
TACTCCGGTTTCCTCCCACAGTCCAAAAACATGTGCTTAGGTTGATTGGTGACTCCAAATTGACCATGGGAGTGAATGTGACTTTTTGTGGTTGTGTGTGGCCCTGCGATGAACTGGTGACCTGCCCGTGGGTGTACCCACTGCCTTTCGCCCCATGTGCGCTGGGATAGGCTCCAGATAGTGACCCCGGATTCTGCAATAAGCGGGTAAAGGAAGATGAATGAATAAAAAAGGTTGATTGGTGATTATAAATTGCTTCTAGGACTAAGTGTGTGTGTGTCTTTGTGTGTGTGTGTGTGTCTGTGTGTGTGTGTGTGTGTGTGGCCTTGCAATGAAGTGGCGACCTGTCCAGGGTGTACCCCTGCCTCTTGTCCTATGTATATACAACTGGCTTGCTAAGTGTTTTTATCCGATATTTTATTTTTCAGATAAATTATAAATATTTTAATATATTTTACATTATTGTACCTTTTCATTTCCTGCTCTTTCATTTTATTAGTTTTCATTTGTTCTCACTTGTTCATTCATCTTTATCTGTCTCTCTCTCTCTCTCTCTCTCTCTCATGTGCTTTCTTTCTCTCCCTGTAAGCTGGAGGCAGATCGTTGTTCAACATTTATTTCTCCAGCTCTGTTGGACTGCAGGAATTGGCAGCTCGATTAGAGCACATTGATTTTGTAGTCCTAAGTACACTGATTTTCGAAATTCCCATTGATCCAGGCTTTAAATCTCTCTCTCTTTCTTCCTCACACTTCCTCTATCTCTCGCTTTCTGTTACTTTCTGGTTCCATCCTTCATGTTGTTGACTGTAAGCTATCAATACAGAGTTTAAAAGACAATTGTCAGAGAAACAGAGATGCAGAGAGTAATAATGAATTGAGATTTGTCTCAACGGTGTTCGGTGACAAGGAGAAGAAGGTTTTTCATGTTCTTCTTTCGCTGATCACTCAGACAAAGCCCAGAGTTAGATTGGAAAGCAAAGACTGAGACCTGGACCGGCTAAAAGTGTGCATAGGTTCGTGTGAAAAATCTTTTACAACTGCTGAGTGTCTGCTTGAGTTTTAATCCGAACAAGAAGCGCTATATGAAACTGCTGAATAAATAATTGATTATTGATTGATTTCTCACTCACTGTTGCTGTAGCGAAAGCTACGGAGAGATGTGTAAGTGTGTGTGCATTGCTACTTTTAGTATTTTTTTTTCTCCCTTCATTGTTTTTTTATGATTGTCTGTCATATACCATGTATTATTTCCTTTTTCTGTTCTGGCTTCAAACGGGTTCTGGTTTCATTCTTCAGCTCACCTTATCTAACAGCCATGACATCGTATAGTGTTCTCCTAATGTGCTACATCGTTCTGCTTTGTTTTAGTTCTTCATTTCCGATGTTGGTTCACAATGTCGTAGTTGACTTCTCAGGTTGGTTTTTATTCCTTTTTAATTATCTCTATGTCACTCCAGCATTCGGTTTCTCACCTGTTCTGTCGTTTTATTTTATTTTCTCTATCCTGTCCTTCTGGCGCTTTGGGGCCGCTCTCCTATTGTGGTCAGATCCCACTTTGCTTGTGCTGACCAATGAGCTGGCACTGCCTGCTGTGTCCCAAAGAGCGAGAGGGACGGAGGGAGGGAGAGAAAATCGATAGTAGAAGTGATGAGGAGGGGAGGTGTAGATTACTGTCTGGAGGCCTTGGGGCTGGGGGGCTGGGAACAGGGTTTAGGGTGTGTGTGTATGTGGTGGTGGTGGGTGTGTGGGGGGGTGGTAGTTTTGTTGCTTAGGCCTTGGAGATGATGTTGCAGCTTTTTATTTTTAACCTCCCTGTAAGGATGCAGAAGCTAACAGATGCCTCGTTAATACGCCCCATTGGAATCCTGCTAAGCTTTAAAGAAACAATGTTTGCAGATCAGGTATCATCTTTATGCAGTGATCATGGTAGCTGTGATGAATTTAAATATGCTTATATTTCTGTTTTAAGAGAAGTAGAATCAAAATGCAGAACCAAAATGCCTAAAAAGTTGGGCTGTATATTGACAAGATTCGAGGCCTCAAGATTTGGTACAAATCATGATACGATACAAATCACGATACAATACAAATCACGATACAATATAAATCACAAAACGATGCAATTCATAATACAATAAAAAGCACAATACAATACAAATGACGATATGATCCAAATCATGATAAAATACAAATCACGATGCGATACAAATAACATTATGATGTGATGTGAATAACAACACAATATGAATCAAGATACAATACATTTACATTACAGTTACAGCATTTGGCAGACGCCCTTATCCAGAGCGACTTACAACAGAGCAATTGGGGTTAAGGGCCTTGCTCAGGGAACACACTGTGGTGTCTCGGTGGTGCTGGGAATCGAACCCCAGTCTGTCTGGTATCAGTGGCAAGAACACCTTAACCACTAGGCCACCCCTACCCCCAAATACAAATTATGGTATGATACCAATCACAATATGATACAAATAACGACACTATCCGAATCAAGATATGCAACATCGAGCTATACGATGTGAATCACAATGCGATACAAATCACAATACGAATCACAATATAATGCAAATCACAATACGAATCACGAAATGATATAAATTACAATGCATCATAATGTATTACAATATAATACATATTGCCATTGAAAAACTTAAAAATTTCTAACAAATAGTTCAAAATACAACAAATAAAAAGCTTGCTTTTGAGGAGATGGCTGTATGTGTGAAGCGATAACTAGTAGAGGAGAAAGTCGTTGGACATACATTCACATACAATGTTAATAAAAATCAGTCAAAAAAGCAATTAAATAAGTATCTATAGTAGAGGTTAGAATAGGGATACGCTATAGTGAAAAAATATTGCTTTAGGTAGCTGGAATAATATTTTAACACACAATGTGTGTTTGAGAATGTCGGAAAGGGATGAGAAGATCAAAAGTATGTTTAAAGTATCCTTGAATCCTAGCACACACACAAATACACATGCATACACAGTGATTATGATAAGGACAGTGAATATCTGTAATAAATGTCATTAATTTTGTCCTGATCTCCCACAATAAACAGAAGCGGTGAGGGATGACACCAGGACTGGCCAGGATATTGGCAATATTTCAGCATTGATTATTGGGAGCACTGACAGAGAGAGAGGAATAGAGCGGCAGCGGGAGTTAATAAAAACTAATAAAAGAGACGAGTGAGGGAAGAACAAAGGCTTTAGATGGATCTGCTTCCTTTACCTCGAACTACTGGCAAAGACAGCAGCAGGAGGAGTGATGAAGTAAGTGTGTGTGTGTGTGTGTGTGTGTGTGTGTGTGCGTGCGTGCGTGCGTGTCTGTGTGTGTGTGTGCGTATGTATGCGTGTGTGTGCGTGCATTTTACTCTCTTTACACAGTCCAAATGTACCAGCAATGATAGATTTTGTCATTGTGAGGACATTTTGCTGGCTTATATGAGGAGAAATGCCTTTGAAATGCAAGAGTTTGCTCACAAAAAGCTTGACTTCTGGTTCAGATATGTTATACATCGTAAAGGATATACTTCAATCCCCACAGTGCTACCAATATAAAATCCGGACAGAAATGTCACAAAGAAGTACATTTTAGATTACTTTTCCTTTCATTTGGTGCAGATTTTCTTACATGCCTAGTAAGATTTAGTGGGTAGTTTTGCCCCACCATCACAGGTATGTTGGAATGGACTCCGTAAGCACTGCGACTGTAACTAAGAAAAATTGTTAGATCATGATGAATAAATAATAAAGACTCTGGTCAGCTTGGGTTCGAATTTTAGTCTGTCCTATAAATAAAGGCACAGCATGCCCAAAAAAACATAATGAAGGTCATTAATTTAGCACAGGGTGGGCAATCTTGGTCCTGGGGGGTGGGTGTCATACAAAAGTTTAGCTCCAGTCCTAGTCAACACACACACCTGAACCAACTAATCAAGATCTAGGTCTAGGTAGACTTGAAACATATAGGTTAAGCCAAGTTGGAGCTAAACTCAGACAGGATGTTTAGCATCTCAAATAATATTAAAATACAAATATGTTAACCTGTGATTTTACATATAAAAGGTGATGTTAAGGGGATATTACAATGTTACATACACCATATCATCATACATTAAAACCCACAATCAAGAGTGGAGACTCACTGCCATAGCCTGTATGGGATAGTTTCACTGCCTCTTTACAACCCCACAAAACACGTGAACTCATTGAAGACATGGTATGTTATAATTGGAGTTGAAAAACTTGTGTGTTCTGTACAAAACCTTGACCTTAACACCACTGAACACCTTTGGGACGAACAGGAATGCCGACTGCACCGCAGACCTCCTGACCTGACGTTAGTCCCTGATCTCACTAATAGGTCAACTATTGTAGCTGAATGAACAAATATCTCACATTCAAGCTCCATATTGTAGTTGAAAGTCTTATTAGAAGACTGGAGCTTAATCAAACATCAAAATGGAGATTAAATCTGGAATAAGATGTTTATACATTTGTGATGGTCAGGTCTCCACAAACTTTATGATATATAATATAATATATGAGTAGTGTATAAGATAAAGCTGGGAGCCAATGCACATATACTGTATGTTTATGGGTTTATTTTAATTCTTATTCCTATACCACCACATACATAAGTTAACAAGCCGTACAATGGTGATGGATGTATCATTGAGTCTCTAAACATTCCTAAATGCTTAAGCGCCCGTATCCCTTCAGCATAATTCATACATATAATTTATGTGCTTGGAATGAATCATTTGGGTGGCAGGAGTTGGTCTATTTGTGTATATATGCATGAAGGTAAAACACAAGGGAATGGTCTCATTCGGTGCCTGCGTACACCTTATTCATGCTATTCACTCATACATATGTAAACTTGCCTCTGTGCATTCATGTATAGACGATAAAGCTGCAGGAACACCCCCCCCCCAGCACGCATAATCCGCTCATATTTAACTCTAGTCCTTCAGTTCGGGATCAGCAAGGACATATTTTCCAAATCCAGCAGGAAGTATTAGGAAGCAAGTGAGGCCTTAAAGCTTTGTTGGCAATTGGTCCTTTGCTCATTTGGGAGCACATATCTTTTGCGAGTGAGTAATGGGGCAAGAAATATGTGGGAATGATGTAAATATACTTGTGTGTGTGTGTGTGTTTTTGTTTGTATTATTTAAGTAATTTTTTTCTTTTCTTTCATTTTTTTATTGATATCAATAAATAACATTCATCTATCCACAAAACTAACAGACGAAAAAGAAAACAATCTTTTTGTCCACTGAAATTCTTACTTCGCTTTGAAAATAAGATATAAACAGACGCCACATGACAATGAAACTAGCCATAAATTAGATGTTTAAACTACACATTTTTATAGTAAATTTAAAAAATTGTAAACAAAATCTAGAACCTGTAGAATATCATTACACATTTGTTTGTTTAATAGTTCAGTAGTTTTTACCACACTTATGTCATATGTATGAAGCGCAAAATTGTGTCTAAGAGAAGACTTTCATCAATGCATTAAGAAGCATGAGACAGACAGCAGCCAAAATTTGACATTCCGGGTCTAGTAAGTGTGTGTGTGTGTGTGTGTGTGTTCTAGGGGAGAAATAGAGAAAGATGTGATGTCAATTCTAATGTGCCACAGTCGTAGTAAGCAGCATCACCACTATTGATTGGGCCACCTTGTTATTGATGAATTTAATTTCATCCTCTCTTTTGTCAAAATGTCAGCGCCATTTAACAATGACAGACGCAGACGCAGGACGACATGCCTTCTCACAATACGTCTCTTCATTCTTTTTGCGCACGATATGGCCTTCTGCTTCATTCATATAGTTCATATAAATCACTGATCCAGCACCAGCTGGTGTGCCATACATCTGTGTTGGAATAATGTCCTATGGTAATTTTCAATTCCCAGAACTTGCACATATCTGCAGCTGTCAAAAGATGACGGTCATTAATAACCTAAGACCACACCCATCAATCACACAGGCCTCGCATGTTAATGATGCAATGTAGGTCCGGTAAGATTTTAGCAGCTCCCTCTAGCACCGACGGTGGATACATGTTTTTGTTTGATCTATTTTTGGAATTTGTCAAGAACATTCTTAGGCATGTTTGATCTTTTTCTCAGCTCCAGATCATACACTTTCTGATCTCACAACAACCAAGGCCGTGTGGGTGTAGGCTTTTCGGTGTAATACATCAGGATATGGGACGAAAAGGTGATGGGGAGGAGAGGGACAGGTTGGAAAAGGTGTAAGCTGCATATCCTGCCAACACTGTCTTATTTTCCTCTCCTTCAATCTCACACTCTCATTCTCTCTCTATCCCTTTCTCCTATCCTTCTCCCCTTCTCAGAGGCGCGCAACCACACTCAGACTCCACCAGAAATAATTGCTTTTGTCTGAGAGGAGTGCACGAGGGAGAGAGGGAGGAAGGGAGGGAGGCCTGCTACCGCTGTGCATGAAGGGGGACATGCGAGGGACAACTGGTCACTTTTTCTTCTCCTCTTTTTCCTCTTCCGTGGAGCACAAAAACCTAACGCTAATTTCTCAGGCCTGCGAACCCCCTGCCGATTCCTTTTCTTCTTCTATCTTGTTACAAAATGTCACTTCATTAGTGTTACAAGGTCAGAACACGGTGCATTTGTTTGTTAATCAAAGATAACAACAATCAGATGCAGAGGAATGACAGCCTTTGCCACGTAATGTGGGAGACATAGGGAAAATACAGCCTTGTGACATTTCTATTGCAACTTTTAAAAATAAATAAATAAAAGCATGACAGAAAGCTTCCACTTTCACTGCCATTTCTACCTTTTACACCGCTAATGGTTTGCCTTGCCAAGTAGATGCCACTGTCAGTCATCCGACATGGCCACAAATTTCTGATCGGACATGGAATAAGAGTTTTTACCAGCATTTATTTGTAATTAAACTGTAGGAACCCATAAAGCTTCGGTGTGAAACTCTAAAATAGAGCTTTCAGAGAGGATTGCAATGAGAAAGCACTTAGTGGTGAGACACTTAAAGCTGCAATCGAAAGAATCCTCGAGGAAGTCTATTTTTTTAAAGAGTGTACGAACAAAAAGGTTTGTACCTATGAGAATACATAAGGAAAACTTTCAATGGGCACAAAGTTCAGTCTTCTTTTTTTTCTCTTCTTTAAATCGCTTTATTTATACTTTTCACTGTGGTATACGTATGTGGAAAGTACATCCATACACATCTAACAAGAGCTTTTCTGTTTTCCTCCATATGCTGGTTTGTTGGACAGAGGCTGAACTATCCTTGCAGGTCAGCTGCCATAATCTGATGATATACAATAAAAAAAAGGATGACTGAATATTCACTTATCTAAGTGTTACGTCAACCGAAATATATGCTATTACAATTTTTATTAAGAAAAACGTATTTTGGGATGTTTAAACACTTTTAGACTTTTCACTTTACGATCATGGATCATCCTGTCCAACACTGACATGCAAAAGGTTGTGCCTTTCTCGATACCATTTACCTGAAGCTGAGGAACATATTTTGTACTCATGTGTTTCTTTACACAGAGGTGGCATCCATTGCCCCTCGAAATCCAAAACTATGTCTTTGTAAATGACTCAAACAACAACAAAACAACAAAACCGAAAGTAGGCAGGCAAAACACATCACAGGTTTTCCAGGTGTCTCAGCACTCAGACGGGAATGGGATACTTTACTAAAGGGCATCTAATTCTTTCTCAAGATAATACTTAATAACGTCTTATACCACCGATCTATTTCATGCACCTGTTGGGACAACCGTAATTACCATCCATTCTGAAACTCCACAGCAGTTTTAGCTAATCATTAAAGTAAACAGTGAAAAGGCTTCACTCTTTTTCTTTTTTTTGCCCCGGCAGGCCTGTGCGGCTCGCAGCCTGGTGCAATCGATTTTGCCCCATCGACTGCAGTGTTTAGTCTATAGATTTTTCTATCTAAAAATCTATACTGACAATAATCTTTCGTGTAAGTGCGCAGTGCTGCGTAATGTCGCAATTGACGGCACGTGACAAATTGTCGTTTGGAAGCGGAAATTTACCCCCCACACCCCATCCCCGTGCCATGATCGTCAACTGATTTTGCGACATCTCACGTGGACACTCCTTACTGATTTGATAACGAAGCCTACATCCGGCCACATCGGATTTCTATATTTAGATAAAACATATGGATTAAATATCATATTTCATATAACTTAGATGTGACTGGCCAGCTGTGGGGGGGTTACAGTAGCCTGATTACATATACGCTACATACGAGTTTTGATATGTAGCCCATGTCACTGGAGTGACAATTGTCTTATTGAGGGTACGAGGAAGCCACAAAATCAATGGCGAGCAGCTGGGCTACTATGTGAAGGTAAAAGTGGGGGGTGGGGGTGGAAAGCGGGAGAGAGAGAGAGAGAGAGAGAGAGTAGGGGGAAGAGGGAGGGGTGGGGGTGGAGGATGAGGTGGTGATGTGTGTGAGTTGTAACGGCTTGGCTCTCGTTTCCAACGTCGCGGCAGCGCGGAGACAGAGCGCGCGCGCATTGAGGAGGAAGTCTGGTCGCGTAAGAGCCTTGGGGTTCCCGCATAACGGGAACAGACAACAAAACACGCAGGCGGACGGACCGGGAAATAGGCAAGTGATCTTCAACAATAAAACAAACAAAACAAATAAACAAACAACAAGTTTTTTAGCAAGGGGAAAGAAAAACATTTGGCAGGTGTTCGTTATTTATTTATTTATTTCTTTTTATCGATTGATTGATTGCGTTTTAATTAGCGGAGTGTGACAGACCGGCGGTGGGCGGGGCGAAGCGTCGGCAAGCACGTTATGTTGCCTTATTATTAACGTTTATGTACAAATAGATTAAACTAAGGAGAGAAAAAAAATCCATTTTGACTGGATTAAGCTGTGCGACTTGGAATGTGGAAGCGATTGTGTAGCATGTAGCTGTTGGACAAAAGCGAATCCATAGCTAAAGACCAAATAAATAAATACCAAATAAATAGCGGAATAAACACAAGAAGCATTGTTTTATTTCTGTTAGCGTCAGGTCGTTCGATTTATTTATTTTTAGTTTTGCTTCATAGAAATAAATGCTGATTTATTCTGTTTTCTAACCAAAGCACGAGCGAAGGAGAGAACGAAGCGAACCGGCGCGTAATACTCGCTGTCGAATCTCGACAAAAGAAAAAAAAAGAAACCTAATTTAAAGAAATACAGTTTGAAGAACATTTGTTAGGGTTGAGCAGGTGTTATATGTAAATCAGCGTCAGTGTGTCAGATCAGCGCAAAGTGTGCAGCCCTTAGTCTGTCCGCCTGTGTGTGGGTTGGTGTCTGAGCAGCTTAAACTGCTGTCTGTAGTCGTATTACCCTGTGCAGAAGTAACTGTGACCCCGAATTAGAATGAAAACGCAATGCTAGTAAGCAACTCGCCGAGTTATTATCACTGCTAAAACCTGGTGTACAATGCCAAAGAGATCGCGAACACAGCCAAAGCCGAGCCCGATTAAGCCCGAGGTGAAGACCCGCACATCCGATCTCAGCTACTAGGACGAGACCGACGACTAGAAACAACAACTGTGTTTCCAACAACGCCAAAGCTAAATACTAACTAATACCAGCAACTAGACGAAGGGAACGAAAAGTCCAGAACAAAAGCCCGAAGTCGAAGGAGGATCATGTTTGTTCCTTTGCCGCTGCCGTTTGTTCTGCCGAGAACTGCCTCTGAACTCCGTGCCTGGCGCCTCAAGTCTCCGCCGGCTGCGCGCGCTCTCTCCGGTAAGCATCCACACGCTCTGAATCTCTCTCTTTCTCTCCCTCTCTCTTTCACACACACACAGCCTCCAAACGCGCCGTGTCCTGTCAAAACATGTCCTTTGCTGCCCGAGTTCTTAGAGATCAATCGCCTTTTTCTTTTGTGTCCAAAGTGCAAAAACAGATTGCGCGTTACGTTGCGCGCACCTTCATGTTGTATCCTACGAATCGTGGAATATTGTAGTATAGATCGTTTCTTCAGAAATTTTGCCCAAACTTGCAATTCACAAAGACAAAAACATAGCACTTCCTTATTTCTTGCAAAGCCGATCGCTGACCGATGAGATACTACGTCGGTGATGTAGCCAGTTGAAGGTTTTGCTCTCTGTCTTGCTTCTTCTTTTTCCGGTATCTAGCCATGTCGTTTGCTCGCTGCGCTCTGCCTCCAGCTCCGTCTCTCCCGGACTAAAGTCTGGTGCGCGCCGGCCCGGGAATATTCATGCCGCGATATCGATCCTGCGGAGATCGATTCCGGGGCCGGCGGATCGCGGCACACAGAGAGGATAGAGAGAGAGGCAGAACGAGCAGAGCAGGAGAAGACAGCAGACCGAGTGTGACACATACCCCTTTTTTAATTCTACATGCTATTCTTGTTTCACGGCTTAAAAATGGATTTGTTTAATGGAGCGTAAAAGTAAACCGTCTACCTGAATTATTTTATATCAAAGATTATGATGACGTCGCTTTGGGATTATCTAAAGAAGTTTTTTTTGCATGTATAAGCTGGCAGTCGCATGCAATTTGGATGGAAGGTAGAGAAAACGGGAGCGGTGCACACACTATTTTGCCTTCCTTTAAGATCCGGATTAAAGTGTGTGCTTTCTGAGCACAAAAACATCCCCCACTGACCCTGTGTTTGGATTAATTAACACTTGGTACTTTGCTGTGCGAGAAAGCAGCGGGGCAGCAGACAGGAGATGTCCAACACTGAGGCCTGTCTGTTTGTTTCACCAAATAACAGTTCCACCACAAGGTCTGGAACTAAGAAACCATATAGATGTTATTCTGGAAGCTATATTGTTGCTATACTTCCTCTTTTTTTGTACTATTTCATTTCTGTAGTGATTGCAATATATCTTACTTTAAAAGAGGCCTAAATAAAAAATATAAAACTGATTCACCTTTGGTAAACACAGTAAATTGTTCTTTATCACCTTCAACACCTGGCAAGATAACCTCCTTTTTTGTGGAAAAAAAACTAAAAGGAAGAAGAGATTGGTTTGACATTTTTGTGAAGGAGCATAAGAATGGAGCTGATGACAAGCTGAAAAGTGTTAGGAAGTAGTGTTGAGAGGTGAAAACAGAAAATGTCAATGTTGCACATGCGCCGATAGAACACTCACTCCATCTATATACTGTATAATGTATTCTTTGATGAAGAAAACTAGGGTATTATACAATTTCAGACATGTGATATTTTATTACTCGTTGGTACGATAAAGTGAAGACTGGCATACAAGATACCTCCACATAGTCATTAGTGAAAATTAGATGAATACAAAAATTTACATCTGAATGAATGATAGAACGTCACTGTTTATGGAGAAACCTGCAGCAGTTGCATCTGGCAACCTGAAAAAAATATGTTTTGATTGTTACTGGACAACATATCATAAGTTTAAGGATAATTCTTGTAAGCAAAATCTTGTATGCTTTTCTGTTACTGTATATGAATCTCTTCCCATTCAAGCAGATATGTAGGTGCCTGATGTTATTTAATTGAAAGAAGCTGTCCGGGGCACCTGCAAGATGGCGCTGAGTAGACAGATGTTACCACAATGTCTGTGATTTCACATAAACATACAGTTTGCCAGCACCAGGGCGCCTAGGAAGGGGGATTTGTGCCCAGAGATTTGTATGTTTGCGCCCACATGCCTGTGTGCATTTGTGTGTGTATCCTGTAAATAAGTGCAACTTGGGAGTTCCAGGTTTAAGATGATTGTCGATGACAAAATATCAGCTTGGGCTTGTTAGTAGCATAATGCAAAATCAATAGACACAACAAAGATGTCAATACCGTATGCTTTATTACTTTTTACTCTCTCTCCTTTTTCGCTCTCTCTTTCTATCTCTTTATCCTAGTGTTTTTGTGCAGCACATACAAATCATCCTCTATGAATGCAATGTACCTTGTTTATAAGTGCATTAACAAATCAATTAACTGCACATAAAAGCGATGTCTGTTTTTTTTGGTCCTATGAAAACCCATTCCGTGCCAAATGAACCACTATTGAGTGAACCTTTACTGCTAGTACTGTAACTACTAATAAAAAAGATCTCTAGGCCACCCCTTAGGATGGTCCTAACTCAGCTGCGCCCCTGTCTGCACATACCACCTCTTTCCAGCTCTGTTTAAACAGTTAACAGGGAAATCTTTCATTTGGTCTTGCAGTTCAGCTGTTACAATTATTCATACATCGAAAGAATATTTCCTAATGTAATATTACACTTTACCAAGTCTCCAAGAGAATAACTACGAGAATGTAAAAAAGAGAGAGAGAGAGAGGCGGAACACATGAGAGAGATGGCCTCGGCTAACGGCATTTTAATAGTGATGAAATCTCATGGCTCATTAGCAGCAGTGAGAGATATTAAGTTTCGCCCAGTGAGGAATGACCTTCCCCTGTGTTCATAAACACACACACACGCACACACACACACACTCACACCGATCTTAGACGATGAATTCAACAAAAGGAATAAACAACAGCTTTCTAAGATGTATTATGTATCTTAGGAATAGGTTTAATCCATGAACTGTACTCCAGTCTCCATTTCTAAGCAAGGGTTTTAGGTTGTTAAGTAGTTTTACAGTGGTAGTTTATAAATATTACTTGTTATACTGTTTAAAAGGACCTCAATAAAATCTAGGCTGGGCTGTATCTTTAACAGATAACGTACAATGGCAGATTGCACAATGATGAACTACTTACACATGACCTGCGATGAAAAGAAAAATTGACCCTCTACTTACTACATTGTTCAGCCTGATACGGTTCTGTCAGAAAATGGCGAATTTTTTAATTAAAACCATTTCTGAAAAGAAGCTTGAGCTGAAAAGTTTATTACTACCCTTCATTATTCCAAATTTTTCACAGTTTTTATGGGTCATTATACTGTATGGGGTGTACTTCAGTATTCAGTTGTTAAGTGACTCGAAGCACTTTTGTACGTCACTTTGGATAAGAGCTAAATGATGAAGCTGTAGCTGATGTTTTATGTGCTGTTTTTTATATCAACATTACCACATTCTCAAAAAAGAATTCTCAAATTCCCCAAATTAGCTGCATCTTATGATACATTTTAAGAATTTCTGTTCATGGCCAACAAATTCTTTTTTTTCCTTTCTGGGTATAACATCAAACAATGTACTGAAGATGACTATTAGTAAATTAGGTATTTTAAACATCATCCATTTTTTAATTACTTTTTAGTTCTTTTTAGGAGAGATGCATCCAGTATCGATATCAAGCCCTATATTACACTCTGGCAAACACTCTGGCAACTGCAAAAGAATGTCAGGCTTAGTGGTGTAGAGATATTTCTAAATAAACAATAACAACCAACACATGGCAGACTGAATGAATACTTAGCTTAACAATCGCTTAAAAGGCACTTAACAATTGAGCATACCTTTTCAAACTGGGAGAAAATGGCTAAAGAAAGCCTGAGAGCCATACAAATAATCCCACATCCCCCAAAAGGTATCTATGTTGGCAAGTAGCAAGAAAAAAACATCAGCACTTGTACTACGTCTATGAAAAGTAGTATTGGTGCATTCTTGCTATTTAGTTCTAGCTAGGAACAAGGAATAAGCAATATGAAGCTGACTCTAAGTCAAGAAGAGTAACATTCCCCCAAAGTGCTATAGTACTAAAATATGAGAAGATGGTAGAGAGGGAGGCATTTTAAACACTGATACTAAACATAAAGATGATGCTTCAACAATGCCTTGGGGGAGCTGAGCCCTAATATATAAGAATTACAGGCTACAGAAACACATGAGAACAATGCTGATTAACTCTAGCATGTTTTCATTATAACCCTACAAACCCACACCGGTTTCGCGCCTTCTAAAAGAGGCAAACACATGGATTAAATGTTGGGTTAGAAGGTCTGTAAATGAAACGGTGGCTTGGATTGATAGATAGTGGATGGAAATCTAGAATTAGGTAGATTGCTGAATAAATGGTTGAATTTCAAACAACTGCAACATCACAGACTGTTGGTTAAATTGATATATTGAATGAAGGATTCGGATATTAGGGTTGTGCCTGGATGACAGATGTAGGCATAAGAGGCAGGAATGTTATTTTGGTGATGGAAGGATGAGGATATTAGAGCCGAGGGATAAATTGATAGAAATATATGATGTTGCTTTGATTGATCAGGATCCTTCCTTGCTCTGGTAGATGAACACAAACATATGTCTTACTTTCCAAGTGTGTATGTGTCGTGTCGGCGTGTGTGTACATGTATTTAGATAAAGGAGCATGTGTAATAAAACCCAGCTATTTCATTGGGTTTTTCGTTCACGACGGCTGAGGAGAGACGTAAATTAAAAAACCTCAGTTCCATTTCATTTAAACTGTTGAGATTTATGATAAATAGGTTTATATGTTCACCTCTAAAATCCAGTATATATATGTGTGTGTGTGTGTGTGTGTGTGTATGGGTGTGTGTGGGTGGGTGATGTTGAGGTTGGGAGGGGGTCATTAAATAATTTAATGCTCTGTCCAGCATTTGCTTGCCCCGCATTTAAGAATGCTGATAAACAATACTTTAGAGTATTCTCCACTGCCATTTCAGCCATTTTTTACATTTCTTCATTTAGTAAAGTGTTTGTGTGTGGGGGAGAAATAGAAAGGGGGGGTGGGTCGAGCCGCTTGACCTCTCCCCTACATTAAACTGTCCGTTTGCTAGTCCACGTCTGTCCCCCCCTCCTCCTTTCACGTTCTTTTGTTCCACTGCTTTTTATTAATCCCCCTGATCACAGGCTCTTGCTGTTTCTCTTACTTTTCTCTCCTTTTCTAAGCATCTGAACAGTTAGATTGGACTTCTGCTTTGTGCGTCTGGTGTCTAGTATAAAGGCACAAACGAAGCCAAGGCAATATCGGTGCCTACGAACAGCTATAAATTTGTTGCGCTGTGCCATAAAATAGTTTTTATAGCAGCATTTTTTAGAAAGGTCTTCCATTGCCTTATTCCTTGTAATTGGCCACATGCTGCCTTGAGTGACAGGAATAATCATCAATCAGATTAAGACGGAAGAAGTGGAAAGAGGGGCTGGCATATGAACGGGAGAAAGAGAGACTACGGTGATTATTTGATGTTAGAGGCTCGCATGTTTCTTACAAACATTGAATGTAAACCACAAACAAAATTACATATGGTATGTGATATCATTTAGACTTGAACCTTTTGGATTACATCCCGTGCAGGAAAGGCCATTATATTTCTGTGCTGGCCTTCTCTCAGTGTAGTCAGGTTATTAGTGGTAGACCACACTATTTTGGCATAAAATAAATAAAAGGAAAATCACAACAAAGCTAAGGATGTTAATGCACGTCACTAGCTTGGTTATCTGACTCTCTGCGAAGAAGCACTTTACGGTGTAGGCTAGAGAGAAAAGCGCAGGCTACCATTATATCAGACAGCTGATGCTGGGCCTCACACTAAATTGGGACTCGGACAGACATCACTGAATGTCAACCATTAAAAAATGACAACTCATGGAGGAATATGACAATACTGATTATAGTTGTCAGGCTAGGAGATGTAGTCTTCCTTCTTGTCAAATTTCAAAGTTGCTTTTTTAACTAAAAGAAAAAAAAAGATTATTTTTAATATTTTGATTCTTTTTGTTCTAATACATTTGAACGGAAAAAAACTGAGACTTGGAGAGATGTAAGAAAATAAGCTAGGTTTGCTCTAAGCATGCACAATGTTAGGCATGAAACATGTTAGGCTAGCAGTCCAGCCAGTCCCTCTAGCCACACACACACACACACACATATATATATGGGTTCGAATCCTGGGCTTGGGGTCTTTCTGTGAGGAGTTTTTAATGTTCTCCTGGCATATCTCCTGTTTTCCTCCCACAGTCCAAAAACATGTGCGTTAGGTTGATTGGTGACTCTAAATTG
>JAOTQW010000036.1:15685721-15697616 GCA_026260075.1 Sisor rabdophorus | reverse complement strand
AAGGAAACCGGAGTACCCGGAGAAAACCCACGCAAGCGTGGGGAGAACATGCAAACCCCGCACGGAACGACCCCGTGCCTGGGATTCAAACCCAGGACCTTCTTGTTGCACTGAACATGTACTCATGTACTGTCCCTAGGGTTTGAGAGTCAATTTGAGTTGAGAACTTGACAACGTTTGATTACCTAATTACTGGAGTTACCATGCCGTTGTTACGGTTCTATTTTTAGTAAAAACTTGGGCTGTAATACATTTATAGAATAAAACTAAACAAGATAAGTGCTACAGGGAGATCTTAAACTTAGCAATACCATTTTCATTTAAGCATTGACGGATTACATTTACTCGCATATGTTATCAAATCGTTTGCTGCCTTCAACACTTCCAGGCTGGCATGCGAACGTCCTATTAAAAAGAAAAACGCCCTGCTGATAATGACGCGGTGCGTGGGACATGCAGTTTCTGTACATTCACTCAAGATAATCATTCAGTATCATGCTGAGAGTTGTGTACAGATTGGTCAGAGAATTCGTCAGTCATTTTTGCTCCCACTCACAATCTGTTACTGTTAGTGTCGCCCCCTTTTCCCTGACAGGTGGTCAGTCAGTCACTTAGCACAGAAGGCAAAGGTGTATGTGGCAAAAACGTATGTGCGACCCAGACGCTGTACACCTTTGCTTCGCATATTAGGCCTGTTCGTCAGCGAATCAGAACAGCTTCGTTCATGAGCATATGGAAGCATAGACTCATTCTGCTCTGTCTACAATGAACACTCAAAAACAACGGGGGTGTCTGAAGAGGGCATATCAATAGATGAGTCATTAGACTACTACAGTGCCCACGGCACACGCACACCACGCTACACATCACATCTTGTGCACACCGACACACACTAGCAAGCAAGCAGACACAGATTTCAGATGTTCCCTGGTTCTTTTTTTCATCACCCTATTTAATCGACAGCAGGAAATGAACCGAAACTGAAAGATCTAAACTTACAGCACTACTAATGTAAGGAAGAGAAAAAAAATCCAAGCATAATTTTCAGAAATGTTCTACAATGTGTCCTGTGGGTGAGCTGTGACTCAAAACTCAACATCCTGCAGCGTGCACTTGAATGCTTGCCTCTAGCTTGTACTAGGATATGTGATCTTTCATTAAGAGGGTAACTAGGGGCAAGCGGATTCCATCTCTTCAGTGCCAGAGAAAAGTGTTAACCACAGCTACTATCAGGGAGGGTTGATAGAGGGTATGCAGGTTTGAATATGGCCTCTGATAGGCTCCTTGGTTTGGGCAGCAATAGCAGAGCCTCAAGACTGAATCGGTCAGTGAGAAAGAGAGAAAGAGAGAGAGAGAGAGAGAGAGAAACTATAACGGGAAATAGTGATCTGTGCCAATAGGAAGAGTTTGTTCCTTAGCAAGATTTTGGACACACTGTCAACACATGCTGTGCTTAATATAGCGACTGTCACACAGCCAGACAGTACCTCATGCTCACTCGCTCTTGGAATATTATAGACTCTGTCAGACAAGGATTTTAATAATACTCACATTGTCCCTGATCTATTCTATTCTGACCTTCTGGGTGCTCCGCAAACTCTGTGTCACTCTCTAATTGCTCCCTTCATTACCCGTCAACGGACGCCTCCGTTTACTTCCTCGCTTGCGCTCTTTACCTCCTCTTCTTCTTCCTCCTCCTCCTTCTCTTCTGTTTTTTACTCCTCTCTAGCCTCTGTCCTTTTCAGAGCTGTATGTGGTAATCCTATTACTCATGTGTGAAAACCAGCTGAGAGAGAGAGAGTGAGAGAGGTAGAGAAAGCGGGATTGTCAGTTTTGTGTTACACTGGGCAGCAGGTGAAACCACGACACAAAGAACATTAGTCGAAGATGAAGCTATGAGGCATGACCCTTGTGAGAAGGACTATGTGGGCACAAGGGAGGAAAGCCAGAAAGAGACAGAAAAAGAGAGAAAGAAACAGATTTGGGAGGGTGAAAGGACTGAGACATGGTGGGGTATTATGCGGCCCCTGACAGTTGGAGCACCAAGCTTGAAAATAAACAGGTTCTTTGATGACAAAGAGGCCACTGACACACACACACACACACGCACACACATGCCCTGGATGCCCATTCTCACTATTCACTGCCCAGATTCAATTGGCCCTCTTTAAACTTGATGCAATAAACAGCTTCTATTCACGTAGTAAAACTTTAGGGAAGTATTTGAAACATGATTTTATTGACCAAAAAACATGCAAGATGAAGAAGTTACATACTTTATAGGGGGGGGGTATCAAAGAAGTCTGGAGACACCCTAACAGATAGCAGCTTTATTATTTTTCTTTCGTATGCATTTACATGTAAGGCATTAGGAGGTGATTCTATTCAAAACAATATACATATTACCTTAATTTTGGTCCATGTAAGAGATTT
Organism: Sisor rabdophorus; assembly: GCA_026260075.1. Lineage (NCBI taxonomy): Eukaryota > Metazoa > Chordata > Actinopteri > Siluriformes > Sisoridae > Sisor > Sisor rabdophorus. The sequence continues at coordinate 15,695,183 of JAOTQW010000036.1, read as the reverse complement.
TATAGGAAGTAACAGTAGACTAAAGTCTCTGTAGTTGCAGGGTCACCCTTAAAACAGCCATTATCATGACATTTACCCCAACATGTTCTCTCTCAGGTTGCAGGTGGAATTCCAAGATTTGGTGATAATAAAAGGCATTCCGTTATGTTTGCTCTTTGGAGTAATAAATGTATTGAATAGATTCCATGTGTGGCATGTCTTTACTGATAATCTCGCTTCTTATCTCTTATTTCACAGAAAATGGATCAGAAATCTTCAGGTAGTCCTGAGATTTTGCCATAATTTTTCTTTCCATCGCCATATCTTGTGCAAGATCATTTAACCACTGATCACTGGATGGGCCTTCTATGTTCTTCTAGTCGATTGGCGAACGTCTTTGCAATTAGACAATTGTCAGTCATTTTTGGGGTGATAATCTAGTAATGATCAGCCTACAGGGAAGAAACTCAAAGCATATATTTCTAGACTTGGGTCTGAGTCAGGACAGTTTTAAAGGCACACACTTTGGTGGGCCCTCAAAAATCTGTTTTATTAGCAGTAACAATAGGGAATGGGTGTGGTAGGGGGCCCAAACCTATATTTCATAAAAACCAAAATTGCAGATGTGATTGATATCGATTTCGAAATAATTGAGAAAATTAGTGTGCCCTTTTTAATAGATGTCTTAATCACTCAAAATACAGTAAAGAAATGTTCACTTGTGTTTTTGGCATTTGAAACATGTTGGTGTTTTGCCTCAGGGAGCTTACCAATAAACCAATTCTCTTTTAGCAAATCAGCAATTAATGTTTTTATGTCTCCACAAGCCACGTATCGTTTCTGTGCATGTTCTTTCACGTTTCCGTGGATTCTCTGGTCTACTCTAAATCACCTCTCAGAAGAAACGCTCTCAGAAACAAGGTGTACTTTCACCTCACATATAGTGTTTTTAAATTGTTTTTGGTTTCACCATGACCCTAATAAAGATACTAAAATTAAACAAGAATGGAAGACAATTTTTTTTTATTTTGGTGGGACTCAAACACTCTCCTAAGAGGAAATGAACTAAGGTGAACTTTTTAAACACCTATGGTACTAAAACCATATAATTGCATGTTCAATTAAAACTTAGTGTGTATGTGTGTGTGTTTCCGTATGAAATGCCACAGTACCCCAGTTGGTTGCCACACCTTGAATGTCAAATTTTGTGCATTGTTTAAAAAACTGGATATAAATTCCAGGAAGTAAATTACACATAATATACAAACAGTCCTGGCACCAACTCATTTTAAAATTTCTATTGTTCTCTAGTCTTTCAAGTCTCAACTGGTTACTCACTGCTTATAATCACACATGAATCTGTCAACCTGTGTATAACCGAACGGACAAAGCGTTTGTCATCTTAAGGGCGGGATGCCAAAACTTCTAAGAGCTTTACAATTAGCTTAGTTTCACAACTTTGTGACCAAAGCCGTCTTTACAAACCGGTTACGAGTCTCTGAAATCTCTGATTTCCGGAAAAAAACCCCAAAACAAAGCTTGAGAAACAAAATGTGAACTCAGGGGGATACTAGCTGTAACCCCGACTCCCAGCACCACTAATCTGCCTTCAATGAGCCCTTTACTAGGATTATAAACCACTATAGATTGAAATACACTATTTGGCCACAGGTTTTGTGGACACCTTTGCCATCACGGCCATATGTAATTCTGAACATCTATTTCCCTTTCCCGGCAGCGCAGTGGCTTAGTGGTTAGTACTATTGTCTCACAGCAAGAAGGTCTGGGTTCGATTTTTACTCTGGGTACTCTTTTTTTTTTACCACAGGTTCAAAAACATGTACATTAAGTTCATTGGTGATTCTAAATTGGCCATAGGCGTGAGTGTGAGTGCGTGTGTGGCCCTATGATGGACTGGTGACCTGTCCAGGGTGTACCCTTTCTGCCTTTCAGAAATAGGTTCGAGCAGACCCTGTTACCCAGAATTAGGTAATTCAGATAAGAGATTAGCTATAGTAGCTATAGTAGCTTCATTAAGCTATAGTAGCTTTAGTACTGTCTGACACTGATGTCAGTGTTTGGTGAGATTCAGGTCAGGAACTTCAGTGGAGTTCCTCCCCTTTGGCCTTGGCAAACTGCCAATAAGTCATGCTAGAAGAGTGTTTGTGTCTCTTAGTTCTAATTAGTTGCTTAAATGTACATTACATTTACATTTGTAGTATTTGGCAGACGCCCTTGTCTATAGCGACTTACATTTCTCTCTCTTCTACTAACAATTGGAAGGTGGGGAAACAAACCCTGATTGTCCAATTAGCAGCCCAAGACTATGAATTTTTTGGTGACAGTGCAGTGACCACAAACTCTTTAACTCAACACCAATGGTGAAGATTCCTGGTCACAAGGTCATCAGACTCTAAACAATTTACAGCCTTATGTTCAGTGCAGAGTGTTAAAGTATAAAGTAGACCAATGAAAAAAAAATAATCAGAGGATGTACATGACAAAAAAAGTAATGATAAATGATGAAGGGGGCAATGAAAGACATGGAGAAATGAAATAAATAACAAAGAACATTTTCAGCAGACGTCAGCCAGCATGATGTGCTACGTGTTTAAACCGTAAGAGAAAAAAATGTTTGAATGGGAAGATTGAATCATTATTTCTAGGCTTTTCAATTACTACCTGTTTGCGTGTACCTCGTCTATTCTTCTCTTCACTCCAGCACAGTGTAGCATTTTCTCTCTCCCACTTCTATATTCCTCTAAAATCCACTGTCCACATTTCCTCTGCTGGAAATGGCCCACCGTCACAAACACCACCAGAGAGCTAAAGAAAAATAGGCACAAGTGCTAGCCAAAGGAATAATAGATCAGGAAAGAAAATAGCCCACCAAAAAATTTATATCTAAAGGAAAAGAACTGTCCTGAGATACAACAGATAATGTTTATGGCCTATATGAACGTTGGAAAGCACTGATCACAGTAGTTGCTCTTTTTTTTCCCTGGGGATTTGGGGGCAAAGCCATTTTCCTACACCCACATACACACTGTATTTCTCTGTTACTTCTCGCCCTCATCTGTTTCCTCTCCGAACTGAATGGTTTGCGCTTTTCAGCACTCGTTGTCGTAAATAACAACAAGAGCAAGAGAATAAAGGTGCAAACAGATGTTTCCCCTCATAAATGCATTCTGTTTGCAAAGAGATAAATGTTCAGTTTTTTAAAAAGATATTATAGATTATTATATAGCAATGGTGAAAAGTCTAACATGTAGACATATAGACAAAAGTTTTTTTTTAACATTTGTTTATAATCTGAACAGGCTTTCCTTTAGATTGTTGTTTGGGATTTACCCATATGGCCACAATAATATTAGTGAGATCACACACCATGTAAGATAAGGAAGTATAGGGTGCAGTGGGTGTTTTTGCATGTTCGTCACACGTTAATGTTTCAGATCATCAAAGAAATGTAAATATTATTGAAAGATAACATTAGTAAACACAAAACACAGTTTTTAAATGAAGGTTTTTATTATTAAGGGAAACCCACTACATGGCCCTGTGTGAGAGGTGTTTGCCCCTTAACCTTAAACTGGTTGGGCCACCCTTAACAGCAACTACTGCAATCAAGCGTTTGCGATAACTTGCGATGAGTCTGTTACAGCGCTGTGGAGGAATTTTGGCCACTCCAAAGTCTTTATTTTGGTTTTCTTCAGCCTTTCAGAGGTAGACTTTCTGGTGTGTTCTGGATCATTGTCCTGCTGCAGAACCCAGGTTCGCTTCAGCTTGAGGTCATAAACAGATGGCCGGACATTCTCCTTCAGGATTTTTTGGGAGACAGCAGAATTCATATATCACAGCAAGTCTTCCACGTCCTGAAACAGAAATCAGCCCCAGACCATCACACTACCACCATCACCATATTTTACTGTTGGTATGTTGTTCTTCCCCGAAATGCGGTGTTACATTTACGCCAGATGTAATGCAACACACACCCTCCAAAAACTTTTGTCTCGTCAGTCCACAGAATATATTCTCAAAAGTTTTGGGGATAATTAAGATGTTTTCTGGTAAAACTGAGACGAGCCTTTATGTTCTTTTTGCTCATCAGCTGTTTGTCTTTGAACTCTGCCATGCAGACAGACCATTTTTGGCCAGTCTCTCTCTTATGGTGGAGTCATGAACATGGACTTCAACTGAGGCAAGTGAGGCCTGCAATTCTTTGGATGTTGTTGTGGGGTCTTTTGTGACCCCTTGGATGAGCCGTCGTTACGCTCTTAGGGTAATTTTGGTTGGCCGGCCACTTCTGGGAAGGTTCTCCACTGTTCCATGTTTTCGCCATTTGTGGATAATAGCTCTCACTGTGGTTCGCTGGAGTCCCAAAGCTTTGGAAATGGCTTTATAACCTTTTCCAGACGGATAGAGCTCAATTACTTTCTTTCTCATTTGTTTCTGAATTTCTTTGGATCTCAGCACGATATCTAGCTTTTGAGGATCTTTTGGTCTACTTCACTTTGTCAAGCAGGTCCTATTTAAGTGATGTCTTGATTGCAAACAGGTGTGGCATGGAACAGGCCTGAGTGTGGCTAGAGAAATTGACTTCAGGTGTTAAGTTATGTTTTAACAGGGGGGGAAACACTTTCTCACACAGGGCCATGTAATTTTGGATTTTGTTTTCCCTTAATGTGTTTTGTGTTTGGTCATGTTAGCTTTGACTAATATTTCCATTTGTTTGATGATCTGAAACATTAAAGTGTGACAAACATGCAAAAAGATTGAAAATCGGGAAGGGGGCCAACACTTTTTAAACACCTGTATATTCTATATGATATATTGAGGCAGCATGCCGGCGTGGTGGTTAGCATGGCCCGCTCACAGCAAAAAGGTCCCAGGTTTGATTTTCGGGAAGGGGTCTTTCTGTTCTCCCAAAGCTTGTGTAGGTTAACTTCCCCCGCTTCGGGTTTCCCTTAAATGTATGACAGGCTATCAACCTAAAAATATAGAAGGAGAAACATTTTGAAATTGGCAGGCGCCCTTATCCAGACCTCTTTTATACAATTGAGCAATTAGGGGTTGGGGCCTAGGTCAGGGGCCCAGCAGTGGCAACTTGTTTGTGGTGGTTACTTGAACCTTAATCTTTCAATTTAACACTTTAACCACTACGCTGCCCACTTTTGCCCAATTTAAGTTTGTCTTTAAAAAATGAATATTAAAGTAATACGGTTTTCTTCCATTCATTATTGCTTTGTCTTTCTTTGCGGTTGAAAACCTACTAAATTATCATTTGAAACATAGATTTATGAGTTTACATTAATGTCTTAATCTATTGTAACATTTGTGTTAATTAATATTTACAGGGAATGTGTTATATAGGGATTAAATCTAGCCACAGGGGCCACAAACCAGTGACTTCTGTGCCAGTCCCAAGCCTGGATAAATAGAGAGGGTTGTGTCAGGAAGGGCATCCGACGTAAAACATTGCCAAATCTTAAGATGCGAATGTGGCGGCCCCTAAATGGGAGCAGCCGAAAGGGGAAGAAGAAAGTGTTATATAGGGATTAAATAATTATATACCATTTTGTAATGATACATTTTAAGTCATAACCAAATTTTTTTGCCGTAGAAAGACCTTCTTCAAGAGAGGATGAGCTACACTTCCCGAGTGTGACGATAAAGCGAACGAGAGAAAGAGAGAGATAGAAGGCGAGAGAGAATAGCTGATAGGGGGAGAAAGAGAGAGAAATAGAGAAAGACAGAGAGCTTGTCATGGTTGTAGTTATTGGCACTTAAACAGGATGTGTATGCTTGAGCAAACAGTTCACATTTAAATGATCACACAGGATTTGCACAGTTGCTTTCAACACACTGGTCCTAACGATATAATGCAGTATTAAGTAAGAGGGCTTTGTTTTCATATCTTGCCTAGGGCCAAAAGTGTTTTCATTTTTTATTTTTAGTGCCTAAAATCAGCTTCTGTTCGGCTTGGGCTGCTTTGTTGCTCTGCCAGAAGTTAGCAGCACTCGTGTTTTTCATGATATTAATCACTCACGTTAAAACTCTTTTAGTCGCATATTTGCTAGTGTAATTTGTTCGTGGAACTACGTCTCGCCTAAAGGAAGTGATGGGTGTGAGAGCAATTTAGACAATATGTTAGCTATTTAGCAGGAGAATTGGTTAAGAATAGTTGAATCCTTGTTTAATTAACACACTTTCAGCAAAGGTTGTAAAATGATTTATGGGTAAAAAAAAAAGTTGTGTGTTTTGTGTGTGTGTTCTTGAATGCCAGGTTAAACTCTTGGGATAGATTGAAGGGATGAAGGCTTTTAGTGTGTGGTGTGTGTGTGTTGTGTAGGAGCTGTACCAGGTACACGTTCATCCATGTTTCATCTGTGTTCATGAGCTGGTAGTACAACACTGCCTGATTGCTCATAGAAACACTTGTTGCTTGACGTGAGGGAGCCGTAGGACGCGGATGTAAACGCGTCATCACGGACGAAGGGTGGCTGACGGTCTCCATGGCGACGACGCGTCCGTCGGCGACGTCGCGTTCGTCCTGCTCACGTTTAAAGTAGGTGTGACTCGGGAGAGGACTTGAGTGTAACTCCGCCCACTTCTCCCTCCTTCTTCTCGTGTGGGCGGGCGGAGAAACACGACACCCGAGACGGGGAAAGAGAGAGAGAGAGAGGTGGGAGGAGGAAGAAGAAGAAGAAGGAAAAAAAAGTCAGTGTGAAAGAGGGAGTGGGAAGCTGACTAAACTACTGCGAGTCGGTGGCGACCTTTTTGGAGACGAACTGACTGTTAGCAAAAGAAAATGTTCGAAGAAACGCCGACTCGCGTGACCGAGCGCAACACTGAACCCGAAGCGCCCGCGGTGTGTTTTCTGCTTTCGGCGGGACGGTATTGATCGCTTCCCGGGACGGAAAACTCCGCTTCTCTTCTGGATCCACTTCGCACTCTTTAAAAGTGTTTAAAAGACTCAACAAAGTGAACGCAACCGACACCGATCCCGCGTCTGCACATTTTCACTTAATTAAAGTTTAGTTTCTTTCTCGTTTTCTTTTTGGCTCGTGAGTAAGGCCGACTTTCGCCCTCTGCCGAACGGGACTCGGCTTGCACGCCAAAAACACCATGAAAACTCCCGGTGAAACGGGTAAGTTTTTTTCTTCTTCCCTATTTTCTTCATCACTCGCTCAAATCTCAGCTGAGTCTTTAATCGGAGAGTTCACACGAGTCACGCTTTAGTGTGTGTGTGTGTGAGAGAGAGAGAGAAAGAGATCAGCGCGCTGCCTTTAAATACAAGTTTTTTAAAATAACAATTAATTATTAAAAGGATCCGATCCTGTGCTGGCATGCTCTCGGGAGTCGATACTTAAATCCCGCCAGCACTACAGTCGCTTTATGTGTGCGCGTGTGGTGCTGTTGTCAACTCACTGAACCATAAAATGGCAGGCACTCGACTTTATTTACTTCATCAATCGAAGATCCCCCCCTCGCTATACATATATATACATACTTGCATTAAAGACTAGTTTATATATTCAGATGATGGTGATAAAGTAGAAGTTTCGATCAGGATCCGATCTGTTGTTGTGGTGGCGTGTGTGAACCGCTGCGGATGCGTGCCTTCATCTCGGAGAGTTGAGCTACCTGTTGAACCGCCATAACTTTGCGCACACGAACGCGGGTAGAGATTATATTACCACCTACTTGTCTTTTCTGCTAGAGATAAATTACTGTGTAATAATTTCAGATATTTATTTTGGCTGCAAAAAAAAAAAAAAAAAAAAACGAAACAAGAGCGAGCTTTGAATTAAACACATTGAAACGTATTCCAGCCGTTAACCGTTTAACAACCGCCCTCTTATTGTTTACTTGTTTTTTATTTATTTATTTAAATGTATAATTTAGTCCGTTTTTAAAACTTTTAGAATCCTGCTATCCATCAGGATTCTCTTGTGGGATGTTAAGGAATCCGAGGCTGCATTCCAAATACATCCTACATAAATACAGCCATAATGTATAAGATTGATGCTGGCTACTTAGTGCACTAGTGGGAGTCATTTGGGATACAGCCTTTGTATCCCTTCACACCGGGGCGCCGCCAAAGCACCAAACTCGCTACTTTTTTCAGCGTATGACGTCAGAAGTGTAACTGACTGTGACCTTTATAACAACTCTCCTAGCCCTGACTTTCCCAGCCCCCAACACACACACACACACACACACACACAGACACACAGTTTCTTTGTATTCTTGGGAGGAAAAATCGCTTAAACAGTTAACAAATGAGTTAAATACTATCCAAAATTTACTCATAAGGTCCTTACATTTGTAAGCCCCAGGAAGACCCAGGTTCAAGTCCCACTATCGCCCAGGAAGACCTAGGTTTAAGCCCCACTATCACCCTTAACCCTTCCTGATCCAGAGGTTTTGTATCAACTGACCGTACGCTGTATGCAGAAAAATATTTCACTTTATGTTGTACAGTGTCTAAATTATGTCTGACAAATGAAATTGCAATTTAACCACTAAACCACCACCACTGGAAGACTTCCCCATGTAGCATGGTTACTCTAGAAACAGCCTTAAGTTGTCTTCTTATTCAAACAAGTCTTATATTTGCCTTTACATAAAGCCGATTTATGTAATATGTGGTATTTATCTGTATCTGTATTGTGCCATAGTGGTGTTCTCACGCCGAAGCAAAGCAGACAATTACCACTAGCTAGTAAGAGCGCTTTGTGGTTTTGTCGATCTCTGACGCCGCGTGCCGCATTGTGACCCCAATAGTTCCCGAGGAAGTTTAGGTGCTGTGTGAGTGTGTGATTGATACAGTACTAAGAAAAGGATGTGGTTGCTGCTGTCAGAAGTTTTTGAGTACTGCTTCAGTGCACGCTTCTACCTGTAGGTTCACACACCCACGGGCATATATGTGGAGCCTCTTTTTGCAGTGGAAGGCTTTTCTCTGAAAGCATGAGTTTTCCATGGCAACAGGTGGCTGAGACAAGTTGTTATTTAGAGGGTTGTACATCCTCATAAGGTGTGTGTGTGTGCTTCATCAAAAGCCTTTACCATATGAAGCGGCAGACATTTAACATTTTCTGTCCACTTTGATGCGCTTCTATTATCCATGCTTATTTTATACAGTAATTGCATACAGACAAGCCAGACACTTGACTTCATACATTGTCGAGGATAAAGATTTCAATGCTGACTTTTGGCAACTGTCCTCATTAAGCATAATTGTGCTGTTTAACTGACTGATGGTGTTTTTTCCTAGATATGAGGTTACTAAATAGTTCATGGAAGCTACAAATGAGTTTGAGCTTTAAATCCAGCCTTAAAATAACCCTTTATTTGCAACTATTACATTTGTTAAACTTCTATTAATTACCACCATGGTTCAAGTCATTTAGACTAATATGTTTACACACGCACACACACGCACACACACACACACACACACACACACACACACACACA